>LBNU01000875.1:81956-116572 GCA_014162995.1 Artemisia annua | reverse complement strand
ATTATGCTAAAACACTTTCTACAAGTGTTCGATAACTAACTACTTATTAATATACGAAAATAGTAACTTCCGGAGAAGGATCTTCAAATCAAAAATCAACGAAAAGAATCGACGGACACGTTTTAGCCCTCCCCGGCAGCGGCGCCAAAAACTTGGTGTGATCGTAGACAACCAAATATATTATTAGTCCGAGGATAGCACGGGTAAATATGAATCCCCGGGTCGTAATCCCAACGAAGGCTAAGACTTGGTTCGTTGGTTCGTGTTCGCGATTCGTGAAGTGAATCGTGTCGTGCAGGCTAAGGGAACCCTAAATTTCTACAAATAAAAGTACGTAAAACAAATAAACACGGAAAGCACGTAAAACACGTAAAACACGAAAATTAAAAACCTAAACGTAAAACGGGATCAAATCCTAAATTCCCGAGCTATTCCCGGGAAAAACTAAGTTAACTAGGGAAAACCTAAGTCCTAAAAGTAAATTCTAAATTCTAAAGGGTTTAAAACGTAAATTTAAACTTTTTATGTATTTAAAATACTTTTTATTACTTTTTATTTATTTATTTTACTTAAAATTTACTTTTAATAAAACGTAAACTAAATTCAAAAGTTAACTAGGAAAAATAGAAAACTAAATTTGAAAATTTAAAAATATCCTAAAAGTAAATTAAAATCTAGAAATTTTTTTTTTTTTGGTTTTTTATTTTTATTTAAACTAAAAAACTAATTATAAATATTAATAATTATTAAATACGTAAAATAGAAAATAGGTGAAAATTTAAAATTTTTTTTCGTAAAAATTTAAAAATACTAAAAAGTAATTTTAATAATGATAAACTATTTTTTTGGATTTTGTTTAATTTTATTAATTAAAAGTATTAAAAGTACTTAAAACTAAATTAAATAAAAAATTAGCAAAACAACTTGGAAAAATCTTGAAAAATTTTAGGAAAATTCTAAAAAAGTTAAGGAACCTAAGAAATAAGAAAACTAATTTTGAAACCCTAATAAGCTGTTTGGACACAGTAAGCAGTTAGAAATACACTTAATAACGCAAACAATGAGCAATTTGACCAAACTTTTCACAGACCTACTACTAACCTATATTAAGTAATAATACCAAAAAAACACAGAAAACTTCACATGGTAAGTCAATAAGTCACTTAAACAAGTTACTTAGCTCAAACAGAAATGGGACAAGTTTCAAAGAGCAATAAGCAGTAACAATAAGCAGTTAGTTCAGAAACAATGGTGGATTTTAATTCTTATCCAGCTGTGGATGTTTTGCCCCAAAGAATCTTTCCAAAAGCTTAACTAGGGGTCAAGATTTAGCTTATGAATGGGCTTCATGACTGAGTAGCAGTGGGATGAACCACAGCAGAACTAGCAACACCAACTCACCACACCAAACCAACAAACAACACACACAAAACACCTACATATGTGCCTTAATTAAATAAGTGATATATATAGAAAGATTAGAATACACAGCAACAAACCACAACAAAGACAAAATATTAGTAGCATATAGGAAGATCTATCACAAAAGAATCTAAACACCAATTAAAAATCCTAATCTATTCGAACTACTATTGAGAGCCTATGGGGGCTCTGATCAAATAGAAGTTCTGTCCAACTCAAGCCTCACAGAGTATACTTGGCTTTCGATGCACTAAATGTTGACTATTATGCAAATTCTAATGACCTGAACTTATCCTAAATGCAATGTTTAGCCTGTGGTATGATGAATTAACCTAGATGCAACTAATATCTACAAATGTTCAAAATCCTAGGCGTGCTAAGATACCTACTGCCTGGCCAGAGAATTAAGGATCAACCAAGTTGACTTTTACCTATTAGCCTACTATTTTCATGAATATAACTAACCTCACTAACCTACCAGGTGACCTACTGGTGCAGCAAGAAGCCCAATTCAACTAGAGCACACAGAAAAAAGCTGATCCAAACACCCCCTTATATGCAGTTTACACTATGATTTTGAGCTTAAGGCTTCTGAACAACAAGCTATTGATTAATACTTGATCTTTAACTAATTTAAAACCTAAATGAACACTTCACTGCAGTAGGTTAACACAAGAAAACAAGTATGCAATCTTAACTAATCTAGGCAATTTTATGCAAACTAAGGATAGGATATAACTAGAGCTATAATTGGCAATAAACTAACTTGATATAAACTACTTAACACAGATAAGATAATAAGCAACTACTATTCAAGCTAATATAGAGAGGTCTGCAGAAAAGTAAATGAAAACTTACTTGATTTGAATGCTATGTAAGTGAGTTAAGCTACTAGGCTGATGAGATAAGCTCACTACAGCTATGAGAAAGCTTAATGAGCTTATCCAGAGGAACTATTGGCTTATTCAAGCTTCTATCTCCTCAGCTTATGTTTTTTTTTTTTTTTTTTTTTTTTTTTTTTTTTTTTTTTTTTTTTTTTTTTTTTTTTTTTATAGGGAGAGAACTGAGTAAAAACAATAAAAGGACTTATAAAATTTACTAAAGAAGCTTTAAGGAAATCTAATTAAGCTAACTGATAAGAAACTTTTAACAATAAAATGAGCTTATGGAACTAAAAGCTTAAAATTGCAATGAAAACCTTAAATTGTATTAATTTAAAAGCTGAATTACATAAAACAGTAAAGATTACAAAGAAAGCTTTCTTAGATTACAAGAGCTTGTTTTATAAAATCCTACCCGAATACAACTCATGAACTAAGGTCCTATTTATAGCTGTGCTAAGTCGGTTAGAGCCTTCAAGAAGCCTTCCAGAAGCCTTATCATTATCCTTTGATCCTTTCCCATCCAGAAACTTCACGAATTTGATTGATGTGACATCCTCAATCCTGCGTGTGCTCGTTTATTGGTCCACGTGTGTATCCTGAATCTTCCTGACATTCCTTGACAGCTTCTAGAACACCAATGATTGGATAATTATAGGTTATACGGGGTAATTTTGGGTAAGGTGAAACCTAGGGTTCTAGGTACAGTAAATGTTCTGGGTTGGGGTGAATTTGGGGGTAAAGGTTCGCGGGTATAGTTTTTATTTTTTTATTTTATTTTGATTTTATAAAAAGGGTAAAGGGCCGGGTTATGGGCTTTTGGTTTTGTGGGCTGAGAAGGGTTTAGGGTGTAATTGGGTTTGTTTATTGGGTTTAAGGTTAGGGTGTATTAGTTTTTGTTTTATAAGTGTTTAAGGGTTTAAAAGTTTAGGGGTTAAAAGGGTAAAATCTGATTTTTAAGGGACCAAGGCTGCCATGTATTCCAAGGACTTATATTGACAATTCTTAAATTCATGAGGGACCTTAGTTGTTATTATTCCATTTTTGGCTTTAAGGGACTATTTCTGACAAGTCTTGATAATCCAGGGACCATTCTTGTAATTTTGATCAAACTTCTTCTGGGGACTATTCTTGAAACTTTAAACCTTCCAGGGACTTGTTCTGTCATTTTGAGCTCAACTTCACTTCCCGGCTATAAATTTTTCTCTTTTCCATTCTCGTGCTCGTTTTTCGTGAATTTGTCTCGGTTTTTTGTCATTTTCTCATATTTTCTTACCTGCACGTATAAAAACACAAAAACACATATATTTGGCATTTATTAGCGGGTTTTTGGTCTTTTAGGTCTTAATTTGGTCAAGAAAAGGTATGTGTTTAAGCACATACCAAGTTCGGAGGCATCATCTTGACCCAAACGATACTTTGTACACTATGTTACCAAATTTTCTTGCCAAAACCCAAACAGCATGTCCCACCAACTGGCATAACTAGCAATAGATTTTCTTTAACTGCCGATATGTTATTAATAAATTTTTGTTGTCATCTGCAACACACGTAAACTAGCAAGATGGTGTATGTTTTGCTTTAATTCTTATGCCAGAATTCAAGTTTCTTTCTCTTCTTATCACATTACAAATTTCATATAACCCATCGAACAGGGACGGAATTTTGTATTAGGAAAGTACTATAATACACAAAACCAACATCAACTACAAACATGTCACAACCACCGATGGCGCGTAGCTCAGTTTGTAATGGGTGGGGCATCTTTGCACCTAACAAGCACAAGGAAGGGTTTGCACCCATAGCCACAACCATTGAGTGAGTCACATTATGGAAAGGCAGCCGATTGTGGGCCGGTTCGGGTTACCGGTTATTAACCTTTTGCACCTAACAAACATGTCACAACCATGTCAACTTTCTGAAAAGAGTGTTTCTCATCACATACATTAAATACATACATCGTTCCTAAAAGTAATTTCTTTCAAAACGATTAATTAAGTAGTATTAACTTTGAAACTGAGTTCCATCACTTTTCCTTTAACATAACTACAAGCAGAGTGAAAACCTTTAAGTCTCCTTTGGTGCGTACATGAGAAAGTGGTTGCGCCATAAACGTTTTTATAGTTTTGCGAGACTAATAATGCCACTTGAAAAACAGTGTTCTCCATAATCAATTTAATACACTAGTATGAAATTTTAAGGAGCAATAACAAGCAAAAGAAGCTTGAATAGTGTGTCAGGAATAAAAACCAAATACATCCCTGATCGTATGTCAGTGCGCCTGTTCTTAATCTCGTTCATTGCTCGGTATTTATGTAATAAACGCAAAGCCTAAAGGCCGAACATGTTAGTTTGTTAGTTAAAAACCGAATAGCGGTTGAAGGTAGTTAAAGTTAGTTACAGGAAGTTATACCTATTGGTGAAAAGTCACAATGGTTCGGTTAGGGCCATATATAAACTCGTGTATGCATACGTTTATTGATTGATCGATTTATACAATTATTATTCAGTTAAATATCTTGCAACTAGATCGATTAGGGACAACATTTGGTATCAGAGCCTACACACGCTCGTTGATTCCAAAAGTTGTGAACGAAGACAACTCTACGCCAGCCAAGAAAAGGATACGGTGGAACACGGTGACGAAACAAAAACGTACCTGAATAACAATTGGAATACATTGGAGATGGTAGTCCACGATTAGAACCAACGGTAGTTGCAAACTTTAAACCGACTCCAATCCACTCTTGAAAGAGAAGAGGAAAACAATTGATTGAAGGAACTATAAAACGAAGACCACACCAGTGACTTGGAGGAGAACATTTTTGTGGGAAGCAGCTGTTGAAGACCGACACAAAAGGAAAAAAACACAACACATATATCTTAGTAATAGCAGAGTGAAAAAGAAGGAAAGAAGGGAAAAATATTTGTGGGTAACGGCTGTGGAAGACCGACACAAAAAAAAAAATAAAAAAAAAAAAAAAAAAAAAAAAAAAAAAAAAAAAAAAAAAAAANTTCTATCTTTGGTGATAACAACGTGAGACCGAAAGAAAGAAAAGGAAATTTATGTGGGTAGCGGCTTTCAAGGACCGACACAGAAGGGGACACGGTTGTGATATAACACAACGGTCAAGTTAGAAATCTAAATTTCTTGGATTTCTATTATACTAGTAGTATAAATTTTTAGTTCCATACTATTAGGAAATCCCAAACTTTAGAAAGTGAAGAACATACGTATAGATAGGATGTCAGCTGAAGATCTTAGTAGCGCTTTAATAACACAAAAACTCGTAGCACCAATCACTCACTATCAATGCCCTACTTTAAAAACGACAAATTACATCGTTTGGGCTATCCAAATTAAAGTTATACTTGAAGCAAACGGTTTATGGGAGATGATAGAACCTAAGGAAAATACGCAAGTAGATGAGAAAAAGGATAAGGCTACGACTGCCTTTCTATATCAAGCGTTGACCGAAGATGTGATACTACAAGTTGCAGGATGTAAGTCAGCAAAAGAACAATGTGAATCACTAAAGAAGAGACATGTTGGAGAAGAGAAAGTGCAGCAAGCACGCCTACAATTCTTGATGATTGGTTTTCAAACACTCCAAATGAAGGAGGACGACTCAGTGGATGCATTTACCGCTAAACTAAACGGCTATGCCACTAAGGCAAAAGAATTAGGAAAAACATTGGACCAACCGCTCTTAGTACGAAAACTATTAGACTCCACACCATATCGGTTCATCCAAATCGTCGCATCCATAGAACAAAACAGTGATCTTGACCCAGGTTGTCAAAATCGCGATCCTGATCGTAGGATCGTACGGTCCTACAATCCTACATATAAAAAAAGAGCAGGATCGTACTAGGATCTTAATTTAATCAGGATCGGTCTAGGATACTAGGATCGCACGCAGGATCGTAGGATCGTAAATGATCCGATCCTACTACAAGCCCATGTTTTTATCTCAAGTGGAGCAAAATCGGTGTAGGATCGTAGGATCGTACACAGGATCGTAGGATCGTAAACGATCCGATTCTACGAGAAGCTCATGTTTCTTACTGTTTTTTCTTTTATCATCCATTTAGATTCATTTATTATATAAAATATTATATAGAAGTATAAAACTACAACCCTTAAACAAAAATATATACATTTTCATAGGATCTTACGATCCCGATCCGATCCTACGATTACGATCTTGTGAAGCCGAAAACGATCCTAGGTAGGATCCTGATCCTGACAACCTTGATCTTGACGAAGTTACCTTAGACAAATAGAAAGCCAGGAAAACTTACTATTCCCACACGGCTAACACTCAAAAAGGGGAAGGCGATTTGGCAATCGCGGAGGCAGATCAAACTTTTCACGAGGAAACTGGCAAAACAACCAAAATAAACACGACTCGAAAGAGGAAAGCTCAACTCACAAAGCAAAAACAAACACAAAATGGAATAAGCGTGAGTGGGACATGAGCAAAGTACAATGTCACAAGTGTAGAAAAGTTGGACATTTTAGAAAGGACTGCAATCAATCTTCGACAACACAGGAACAATTAAACCTTATCCAGGAAGACGAAGAACCATCATTATTAATGGCAACACACGAAACTGAACACGAGGAAGTACTGTTGAATGAAGGACAAATTCAACCCGGAAAGTATACTACAACAGATGTAAGTATCTGGTACTTAGATAATTGTGCAAGTAACTATATGACGGGGACTAAAAGTCACTTCAGGGATATTGACGAAAGCATAACAGGACGTGTTCGTTTTGGAGATGGATCGTATGTTGAAATAAAAGGAAGAGGCTCTATATTATTAGGATGTAGGAATCACGAACAAAAGATTATATCATATGTATACTACATTCCAAACCTCAAGAACAACATACTAAGTCTAGGAAAACTTACAGAGATAGGATGTAAAATCATCATGGAAGGAAACCAACTGACTTTGTATGATAAGAAAAAGAAGTTGTTAATGAAGATTGAAAGATCAAAAAATAGACTTTACAGCATCAGACTGCAAATTGAAACACCCATATGTCTCTTAGCAAATGTAGATAACCAAGCATGGTTGTGGCATGCTAGATTAGGTCATCTAAACTTTGAGGACATCAATAGTATGACAAGGAAGAGTCTAGTGGAAGGAATACCAAGAATAAATCATTCAGGACAGATTTGTGATGCCTGCTTATTAGGAAAACACAGTAGGACCCCATTTCCAAGTCAAGCTAAGTTCAGATCAAAGAACCCTTTAGATTTAGTATATGGAGACCTCTGTGGCCCTATAAGTCCAGCCACACACTCCGAAAAAAAAACTCATTTTCTTGTTAGTGGACGACTGTACACGGTTCATGTGGGCCTACTTTCTGACATCAAAAGATCAGGCATTTAACACTTTCAAGGAATTCAGACGACAGATTGAAATGGAAATGAGAACAAAATTAAGGATGCTAAAAACAGATAGGGAAGGTGAGTTCACATTGTTGTAAATGTGCCTTCGACTTCTGTTGTTTGGAATAGCAGTTATGCGGAAAACAAAAGTGCAGAAAAATAATCTCTCTTAATTTATAACACAGAATGAAATATACTTATTAATTTAATGATTTGTTTACATAACCTAGACCTATTTATACACAATGAATCGGTGCCTTCAAAGAGACATGTCGATTCCTAAAAGACACGACCTATTCTAAACGTTATAACCCTATATACTAAACGGTTATATTTTGACTCAGCCCATATATAAATTGGGTTTACAGAATTCTATACTAAATATATAATACATACATATACTACCCCTATATTTGTTTCTATAACATTAATGGTCCAATATTCACCCCCCCCCCTAATGTTATAGACGGCAAAGTCTTCAATTCTTCAAAGTTCTTTTATAGCAATGGTGCAGCAACTATTGGTTCATCATCTTCATATTGTGTGAAGTTGACTTCTTCCTCCTTCCTTGTGCATTCATGTTTGTAATGACCAAATTTGGTGCACTTGAAGCATTTTATGTTACTCTTGTCCTTTTGTAGTTGATTACTATCTTTATTCCAATTTCTTTCGCGGCTTCTTCCTTTGTTATCATGATTCGACTTCCTATAACCACAACGTTCACAACTATATTGTTTTTCTTGTTCTTTTTCGTCTGTTTTGGTGTATAGAAATTTGTCATGTACATCTTCTTCCTTGCTTGGCCTCTTTAATGCGTTCCTCGTATGCTTTTAATCTTCCAGTAGCTTCTTGAAATGTCATGGTATTAAGATTAGCAAATTGTTCAATTGCAGCAACAATTTGGATAAACTTTGTTGGGACAGATCCTAGAAGTTTTCGAACCAATCTTTTGTTTTCAATTGTGGAACCAAGATTGCTTGCTTGTGACACGAGTTGACTAATCTTTCTGGTGAATTCATCAAGTGATTCAGAGTCTTTCATTTTCAAGTTTTCAAAATCTGATTCTAATGTTTGTAGTCTAGCCTCCTTGACTTTGTCTATACCCACAAATCGAGCCTTTAAATCCTTCCACATATCAGCAGCCTTCGTATGATGAGAAACTTGTAATGTGAGTTCTTCGGGCAAGGCTTGAAATAGATAAGAAATAGCCATTGTGTCTTTCTTTGTATCCACATCTCCTTCTGGTTCGAGTGCTCCCCATATTCCATAAACATTAAACAGCGCTTTAATCTTTATGGCCCAAATAGTATAATTTGTAGAATTTAGAATTGGGCATTGGAATGTCATTGACATCCCTCCTTCATCTTTCTTTGATGTTTCAACAACCATCCTTTCTTTAAAATTTTTCTTTCTACCAATTTTTTCAGCTTCCTAAAAAAACCTTCTTCTTAGAGCGGAAAATTCTTTCTTTCTTGTTTGCGGGGCGAATTAACCAACTGTCTCAGCAGTCCTTTGGTTTTCTAATTTCCGGGCAAATCTAAATAACTTTTTTCTTCCTATTTGCGGGGCGAATTAAACCAACTGTCTCAGTCCTAATTCCCGGGCAAATCTAAATCTTAATCGGCTTGGGTTCCTGGACTATGTCTATCCACAAACGAATTCAGATTTCCAAAGTATATTCAAACTGTAAAAAAGAAAAAGTGCAGATTTAAAAGAAAAGGAATGTATCTGTTTTGATTCTTCTATATTCGGTTGCACTCGTTCTTCCCTTAGTGACTGCTGCTTCTTGATTGATTTTTCTTTCTCAGGAATTGAACCTTGGGCTCTGATGCCACTATTGTAAATGTGCCTTCGACTTCTGTTGTTTGGAATAGCAGTTATGCGGAAAAGAAAAGTGCAGAAAAATAATCTCTCTTAATTTATAACACAGAATGAAATATACTTATTAATTTAATGATTTGTTTACAGAACCTAGACCTATTTATACACAATGAATCGGTGCCTTCAAAGAGACATGTCGATTCCTAAAAGACACGACCTATTCTAAACGTTATAACCCTATATACTAAACGGTTATATTTTGACTCAGCCCATATATAAATTGGGTTTACAGAATTCTATACTAAATACATAATACATACATATACTACCCCTATATTTGTTTCTATAACATTAATGGTCCAATATTCACCCCCCCCCCCTAATGTTATAGACGGCAAAGTCTTCAATTCTTCAAAGTTCTTTTATAGCAATGGTGCAGCAACTATTGGTTCATCATCTTCATATTGTGTGAAGTTGACTTCTTCCTCCTTCCTTGTGCATTCATGTTTGTAATGACCAAATTTGTTGCACTTGAAGCATTTTATGTTACTCTTGTCCTTTTGTAGTTGATTACTATATTTATTCCAATTTCTTTCGCGGCTTCTTCCTTTGTTATCATGATTCGACTTCCTATAACCACAACGTTCACAACTATATTGTTTTTCTTGTTCTTTTTCGTCTGTTTTGGTGTATAGAAGTTTGTCATGTACATCTTCTTCCTTGCTTGGCCTCTTAATGCGTTCCTCGTATGCTTTTAATCTTCCAGTAGCTTCTTGAAATGTCATGGTATTAAGATTAGCAAATTGTTCAATTGCTCCAAACTCTCCAGTTACCCCACAAACATATACTTACAACCCAAACTCAGAGGAGGAAGATGCTACTATTAGTTCATTAAAGAACTCAGAAAGGGGATTTGATGATACACCAATACGAGGTTTCAAAGACTTAACTGAAATATACGAGAATGCACTTATAGTTGAAACTGAAAGTCTGCTATTTACGGAAGAAGAACCACGTAACTACAAGGAGGCATCGACAGATAAAAAATGGATCGAGGCCATGGAAGCTAAACTAGATTCTATCAACAAGAATAACACATGGACTCTTACTACTTTGCCTAAAAATCATAAGGCAATAGGACTCAAACGGGTTTTCAAGACCAAGAGGGATGCAAAAGGAGAAATCATCAAATACAAAGCAAGATTAGTAGCAATAGGATATGTACAGGAACAAGGAATAGACTTCGACGAAGTATTTGCACCAGTTGCACGTATCGAGACAGTTCATTTGATTTTAGCACTNCCGGCTGCATACCATGAATGACAAGTACATCATTTGGATGTCAAACCAGCATTCTTACATGGAGAATTGAATGAAGAAGTCTATGTTACACAACCTGAAGGTTTCATACAACAAGGAAATTCAGGAAAAGTTTACAAGCTCACGAAAGCATTACATAGCTTAAGGCAAGCACCACGAGCTTGGAACATGAAACTTGATCAAACCTTAAAGTCATTAGACTTCAAGACATGTAATCTCGAACAAGCGGTTTACACAAAGAAAAGCAAGACTTCCACACTGATAGTTGGAGTTTATGTTGATGATTTGATAATCACGGGCACTCCAAGGAAGGAAGTAGATTTTTTCAAATCCCAGATGAAAGACAAGTTTGAAATGAGCGATTTAGGATTGTTGGCTTATTACCTCGGGATAGAAGTTACTCAGAAAGGAGGCGAGATTACAATCAAGCAAACAGGTTACATCAACAAAATCTTGAAAGATGCAAGTATGATGGAAAGTAATGACACGAAGATACCTATGGACCCAGGAACTAAGTTAGTCAAGGCGGAAGATGGAAACCCAGTTGACGTAACTTATTATAGAAGCCTAATTGGATGTCTCAGGTATCTACTACATACTAGACCAGATCTAAGTTACTCAGTCGGACTACTCAGCAGATTTATGCAAGAACCAAAGAATCACCACTTGAAGGCAATAAAGCCAGTAATCCGATATATCAAAGGAACAAAGGAGCATGGTATTATATACAAAAAAGACGGCGGCTGTAAATTACAGGTTATAGCGACAGTAGTTATGAAATCAATACTAATCAAGGAAAAGTAACTACTGGAATTGTATTCTACTTTGGAGAATCATCTATTACCTGGTGCACTCAGAAGCAACCGACAGTAGCACTCTCATCATGTGAATCAGAATTCATGGCAGCTACTGGAGCAGCATGCCAAGCTTTATGGTTAAAACGGCTACTCAGTGAAATAACGGGTTGGAAGGAGGAAAGGATAACACTAAAGGTTGATAACATCTCAGCAATAGCACTCGTCAAGAACCCAGTTTTTCATGGAAGAAGTAAGCATATCGACATTCGCTATCATTTCATTTGTGAATGCATAGAGAATGGACACATCAATGTGGAACACGTCAGTGGCGAACTACAAAGAGCATATATATTAATTAAAGCTTTGCCAAGGCTGAAGTTTGTCACTATGCGGCAAATGCTTGGAGTTCAAGATCTAGGACGAAGCAACAATCGAGATTAAGAGAGAGAATGTAGACCTAATCTCGTTCATTGCTTGGTATTTATGTAATAAACGCAAAGCCTAAGGGCCGAACATGTTAGTTTGTTAGTTAATAACCGAATAGCGGTTGAAGGTAGTTAAAGTTAGTTATAAGTTAGTTACAGGAAGTTATACCTGTTGGTGAAAAGTCACAATGGTTCGGTTAGGGCCATATATAAACTCGTGTATGTATACGTTTATTGATTGATCGATTTATACAATTATTATTCAGTTAAATATCTTGCAACTAGATCGATTAGGGACAACAAAAACTGCTCAAAGAGTCTTGCTCAGGCGTGATTGATCTCCTTCCACCACTTGTCGCTTGAGACTGACTCTACAAGAATGGATCTTTATTAGCAGTGTGGATGTTTACGAGCATGTACATGTAGTCATACAGATGTGTATGCATGCATAAATATCGTATATGATTGGGTGTTATTTGGCACCACTATTGTATATAGAGACAATGGCGCCGCAATTTCAAGTGCCACATGTGAATGGCGAGCTCCCAATGTGATGGCACCCTTCCCTCTAAGTACGTAACTATGGTTATGTGATTTTGTTAGTAATTTACATCAGTGTATTTAAACAAAACATATATAGAATAGATACAAAATCTATATAAAAGATGACAAACAAGATTGTTCATCTTTTATAATCTAGTAAACTTAAACCACTAGCAGAAGACGAGGCACGGATGCATCGTTAACAAGTTTGCTCTCCCACATGTTCTTGCATTTAGGTGACCGTGGTGAAGCCAAACAAACGTTACTAGATTTTCTAATATGAGTAACTGTAACAGAAGTGTCGAGATACTCCCTCACTTCTGTTATAGTCTTCCCATTCTCCACAGTCCACACATCACCGAAAAACTTTTCCGGCTCTCATGAATGTGGTAGCCCTCCGCCACTACTATCATCCCAATACTAACAACAACAAGAGGCTCATAAGAGTCATTACAATCAAATTCACATATACCAGTGAGCACTTGCATAAGGTTGTATTTATGAGCAGGTGGGCCGTGGAACCACCAATCAATATCCGGAGCTAGGAGGTACTGCACCATCTTAGCATCACGGGCAGCCAACGCCTTGTAGAAGTCACACACGATTTTGTTGTTGAGTCCTTCCATATTTTGAATTAGAATTCGGGAACTTTGTGTTTATATAGCATTGTGACTGTCATAAGTAACAAAAAACAAACAAGTTAGACCAACAAAGTAGGCAATGTGTTATAAAGGAATAGACAAAAAATGGCCAAATTACATTGACTAAAGAATAACGACCATTCTTTTTTTTTTTTTTCAGTTGAAGAATTATGCATGATAACCAATGTATTCAACCTCACATTTTGTCGATGAGTCCTAGTTTGAATTTCACGAGCCGAACTAGGATCTAGTCCATAACCTGAACATCTAGCATCAACCGGTTTAGTAAGGATGACAAGAGAATCCAAAAATCAGGATTCTCACATATTAAACACTGATATAGGATTACACATATCATATAGCATCTGATATTCAATTAGCTATCATATGATCATTGCAAAGAATTTTCATGTGCCAAATTATAATTTTTTTTGTTCTTTTAACAAATCCATAACAAAAATAAACTTGACAGCAAACAGTCCGCCAGTTCGGACTTCTGATCTCTGGTCCGACTAAAAAACTGGGTTCCAGCGATCAAGAAAATGGTGGAGAAAAAAATTTGGACCATTTCTCGATTTGTTTGCGCAGGGGCCATGCTAATCTTCTCTGTATCGTTCCAAGACCATTTTTGATAACTTTTGATTTTCAATGGACTTTGGTTGACTTTTCTTCCAAAACAAATGCTTAGGGACTGATTTTGTCAATTTTTGAAAGTTGAGGGACTGAAACTGCCAATTATGCAAACTTTGTTCGTTTTTCATCTGTTTTCAATCATTTTGCACCTGAAACACATAAAACACAATCCAGGGATATTTTCTATATTTTGATGCATTTCTGAGTGTTTTTAAATGTTTTTGCAGTTCAGATAAGACAAAAATGATGAGTATTTACACGCTCATCAATCCCCCACACTAAAATATTGCTAGTCCCTAGCAATCTTTTATGAAAATTTAATGGATTTGATGTCTCTTTACCAAAAGCCATTACTTCTGGAATAGCCAAATATTGTAGTATGATACTTTGGTACATTGATAACCAGATGATTTTGAGCAAACCATCAACTGTCAACGGATTTGATTTGTCTTTACCAAAAGCCGTTTGCTTTTGGACTAGCCAACTCTTTGATAACATTATCATCTTGGTGAGTTGATTACCATTTATGGTTTTCCACTGCCTTTACCACAAGCCATAACCTTGCGGGCTAGCCAACTCTTCACGATCAAAGATATGGTGAGTTGAATACCATAAAATTTTTGGCATTGTCAGCCATAAACGGATTTGATATATCGTTACCTAGAGCCGTTTGCTCTCGGATTAGCCAGTCCTTATGTGGGTTAGACATGGTGGACTGATAACCATTTTTCGTGTTAGTGCAAAGCACTTCCACCAAGAAAAAATTTTTAAAATTTTGGCCAAAATGGGGGTATTAAGGCACTAGAAGGTACAAATGTGATCAAATTCGCCAGAATTACCCCCCCCCCATACACTTAGAATTGAATATTGCCCTCAATATTCAAAGAACCGGCTATTATGTCGACATTTTGAAACGTAAAAAGCTTAGATTTGGTCAAGTCTGGAAACACCATTTTTTTTTTGTACAATCAACAGCAGGCGTAACTCCCCACACTTAGGTGTTAGAAAAGAGAAAGAAGTCAGAGACATGGGTGAAAACCCATGTTGTGCTAATGTTTTTGTTCACCGAGTCACTATCTTGACTCGATCCCCGCATTCATTGGTTCATGGGGAAAGTTTGAAGATCCGGGACAACCATGGGTGGTAATTCAGTGTTGCAAAAATCGGCCGAATCGGCCGATTAATCGGCGATTAATCGGTAATCGGCCTAGGACCTTGGAGAGAATTCCACGGTAATCGGCCGATTAATCGGCCGAGTTAAGAAAATCGGCCGATTAATCGGTAAAAAATCGCTAACCGGCCCCGAACCGCCTCAGTACCGATTCACGATTTTTGCAACATTGGGTGGTATGTCCTCTCCAAAGTAGTGCTTCAACCGATGGCTATTCACTTTGAAATTTGGACCGTCATTTTAAGATAGCTCAATGGTACCATATGGATAAACTTTTGTAATAGTGAATGGGCCAGTCCAACGGATTTTTAGTTTACCCGGAAGATCTTCAACCTTGAATTGAAAAGAAGGACTCGATCACCGACGTTGAAAACGCGGTTCTTGATTTTAGAGTCATGAATCTTCTTTGTCTTTTCTTTGTAGATCAAAGAGTTCTCGTAAGCCTGATCACGTAGTTCATTTAATTCATTCATTTGAAGTTTACGGTGATCATCCGCAGTTTGAATGTCAAAGTTAGCATGCTTCAAGGCCCAGTAGGTTTTGTGCTCAAGCTCGATCGGCAGATGACACGCCTTTCTGTATACAAGCTTATAAGGAGTACACCCGATGGGTGTTTTGTATGCAGTACGGAAGGCCCAGAGTGCATCATCTAGTTTATCCGACCAAGAGGCACGGTTTTCACCTACGGTCCTTTCAAGAATTCTTTTAATACCTCGGTTTGAAACTTCCACTTGCCCACTTGTTTGGGGGTGATACGCGGTGGAAAGACTGTGAGTTTCACCGTACTTTTGCATGACTTTGTCAAATTTGTCATTGCAGAAATGCGTACAACGATCACTGATTATAACACGTGGAGTTCCGAACCTAGCAAAAAGAGATTTCAAAAATTTCACAACAACTCGGGCATCATTGGTAGGTAATGCTTTCACCTCAACCCATTTTGACAAGTAGTCAACAGCCACGAGTATGTATTTGTTTCCTCGAGATGATACAAACGGCCCCATAAAGTCAATGCCCCAGACATCAAAAATTTCACAGACTTGGATAGCATTTTGTGGTATTTCATTCCTTTGTGAATTATTCCCGTGACGCTGACAAGCGTCACAAGTTTTGACAAAGTCATGAGCATCTTTGTAGATTGTGGGCCAGTAAAAACCGGAATCAAACACCTTTTTGGCGGTGTAATTTGGGCTATGATGTCCCCCCGTGGGTCCACCATGACAAGCTTTAAGAATATCCATGGCTTCTTGGCCATGAACACACCGCCGGATGACTTGATCCGCATAGATTTTGAACAGATAGGGGTCGTCCCAGAAGTAATGTTTAACATCTTTGAAGAACTTATTCTTCTGTTGGGATGACATCCCTTTCATAACAAAGTTCCCCGCATGGTGGTTTGCAAAGTCGGCAAACCATGGGGTAGTAGAATCACCACAAAAAGAAACCGCATTGAGTGTCTCAAGAGGAAACGTTTCATTTATTTCCTTTTTCTCGAACACATCTTGGTGAGGGTTTTCTAATCGGGATAGATGATCAGCAGCTAGGTTCTCAGCTCCTTTTTTTATCACGGATGATGATATCAAATTCTTGCAGGAGGAGAACCCATCGAAGCAATCTCGGCTTTGCATCTTGTTTGGCAAAGAGATATTTCAGAGCTGAGTGATCCGTATACACTATGCAATTAGTCAAGATTAAGTATGGCCGGAATTTCTCAAAAGCATACACCACGGCTAATAACTCTTTTTCCGTTATGGTGTAATGATTCTGAGCCTCAGTCATAGTTTTACTTGCATAATGTATAGGCTGAAAGTGTTTTGTTTTTCGTTGCCCCAAGACCGTACCTATAGCAAAATCACTTGCATCGCACATGAGTTCAAAAGGTAGGTCCCAATCGGGGGCAACTAAGATGGGTGCTTCCGTAAGCTTTTTCTTCAGAGTCTGAAAAGCTTCGACGCACTCAGGAGAGAAGATGAAAGGAGCATCTTTCTCAAGAAGATGAGTCATGGGCCGGGCGATTTTAGAAAAATCTTTTATGAATCTACGATAGAATCCGACATGACCAAGGAAACTCCTGATACCTTTGACAGTGGTGGGATGAGGCAGCTTGGCAATGACATCAACTTTAGCTCTGTCAACCTCAATCCCGTTCTTAGAAATCTTATGGCCGAGGACAATGCCTTCTTTGACCATAAAGTGACTCTTCTCCCAATTTAGACAAAGATTGGTGTCTTCACATTGTTTAAGCATGTTTTCTAAATGGGAGAGACATGATTGGAAAGAATCCCCAATGACCGAGAAGTCATCCATAAAGACCTCCATAGTTTTCCCGATCATGTCATGGAATATGGCCATCATACACCTTTGGAACATGCCTGGAGCATTACATAAGCCGAATGGCATACATCGGTAGGCAAAAGTTCCGTAGGGGCATGTAAAGGTGGTCTTTTCTTGATCCTGCGGATCAATGGGAATCTGGAAGTAACCCGAGAAACCGTCTAGGAAACAATAGTATTCGTTTCCTGCTAATCTCTCGAGCATTTGGTCCATGAAGGGTAGAGGAAAATGGTCTTTACGGGTGGCGTCATTTAACCTTCGATAGTCAATGCACACACGCCATCCCGTAACCAATCGAGTTGGAATCAACTCGTTTTCTTCATTTGTGACAACAGTAATGCCACCCTTTTTAGGAACACAGTGAATGGGACTAACCCAAGGACTATCAGAGATGGGGTAAATCAATCGGCATCAAGAAGTTTGATAACTTCTTGTTTGATAACCTCGTGAATTTTAGGATTAACCCTTCTTTGTTGTTGAACTGCTGGTTTAAAGTCATCCTCCATTAAAATCTTGTGTGTACAAAATTTAGGGTTAATACCCTTGATGTCGGATAGTTTCCAAGCAATGGCTTGCTTGTGTGACATTAAAACCTTTATAAGAGCAGCCTTTTCCTCATCACTTAAGTCTTTTGCAATTATGACGGGTAATTTATCATCACCCTCCAAAAATGCATACTCAAGATGAGGTGGTAAGTCTTTAAGTTCGATCTCAGGAAACTCATCAGTTTTCTCAATTGATTTAATTTCCTCTTTATGAAGTTTTTGTGGAAGAACAGGAGGAGGAGAAGGATCTTCGTTCAACAGCTTCTCAAGGAGAAGGATATCCCTTTCCGGGTCAATCTCTTGGTTATCAACTCTCTCGGGAATCGAATCACTTTTGAGAAAGGCCTCTATTTCCTCTAAGATGAAATCACTTCCCTCAAACGGAGTAAGAGAAGGAGAAGAATTAGCAATGATAGGTTGAGAGGAGGGAGTGGGATTGCCACTCAGAGAATTATCGGTGAAACCAAGAATTTCTTGAGAATACTCTTCCGAAGCAACATCGATGACATCGATTCTATTAATTTTTGCTGAGTCATAATTGGAAGAGTACCTCGATGTTTGATCAAGGCTGAATGTGATGGCTTCATTACCAACACGTAGAGTGATTTCTTCATAAAAAACATCGATCAAAGCACGGCCCGTTCTTAGGAATCCCCTCCCTAAAATGAGAGGAACCGTCGGATCTGCATCGAAATCAACAATCACGAAATCTGCAGGAAATTGGAACTTTCCTACTTTCACAAACACATCCTCAGCAATGCCGAGGGGACGAGATATGGAATGGTCTGCAAGCTCAAGAGTCATGCAAGTAGGAGTGAGTTCAGGAAGAGAGAGTCTCTTCCAGACTGAATGAGGCATCAGGTTGATGCTTGCACCAAGATCGGCCAAGGCAAAACATTCAACCATCCCCGGGAAAATGCAAGGAATGAGAAATTTCCCGGGATCTCCCAGCTTTTCGGGAAGCTGTTTCAACAGAACTGCAGAGCAGTTTTCATTTAACGGAGTTTTTGCCATCTCAAAGAGTTTTTCCTTGTTGTTTATCAAGTTCTTGATTGTTGATGCAAACTTGGGCATCAGAAGAATAGCATCCGCAAAGCTTATATCAAAATGTAATTCTTGAAAAATTTGGAGGAATTTTTCCATTTGATGACTAGCCTTTTCACGGAGCTTTTGATCGTTTAAACGTGAAGGATAAGGAATTGAAGGCTTAGGGTTGGGTTTTTCAACGGGAGCTACTGGAGGTTCAAAAACAACTCCAGGTTTGGTTTTGGGTTTCGGGACCGGGACAACTTGAGGGTGGACGTCGTTGGTACCTCCGTTATTAGTAGGAAGTACCGTGTCCGTAGTGACCTCAGGTTCACGTTCTGCTACCTTGGGAGGAAGAGAAGAAGAGGTAGAAGGAATCGTGGGTCCATTATATGAAACTCCACTTCGGGTGGTGATCGCCTTAACATCGCCCCTCGGGTTAGCGACCGTGTTGCTAGGAAGTGTTCCTGAGCCCGAGAGTCGATCATTTAAAGACTTCTTAAGTTCAGAGATTTGGCTGACCAATAACCGATTTGTTTCCTCTTGTGATTTCATGAATTGTTTCAACAACTCATCGGAGGAATATTGGGTTTGAACAACGTTTTGATTTTGGTTAGGAAAATTTTGAGCACGGTTGTTTTGAAAATTTCCTTGATTGTAGTTGTTATTACCCTGAAAATTATTTCCCTGATGAAAATTTCCCTGATTATGAAAATTATTACCCTGATTACCATGACCTTGATTTCTTTGAAAATTTTATTGGTTTTGAAAACCCTGATTTTGACTGGAATTGAAATTCCCTTAGTTTTGGAAACCTTGGTTCATTCGATTTTGGTTCTGATTTTGATTGAAATTTTGGTTCCGGTTTTGAGCATTTTGGTTTTGAGACTGATTGAAACCGGGAGGTCCAAGATAATTGTTGGAACGATAGCTTAAGAGATTACGGTCCCCCTGTGATTGGTAAGAGTTACCCCCCACATTGTAGGAACCTTGAGCAGCATATACGTTCTCATGAGCGAAGCCACCGGTGGCTGGGCACTAAGTATATGGATGTGGACCACCACATGTTTCACAACTTTGACTGACAGCTCTAACTTGATGATTTTGATTTGTCTGGTGCATCCGTAGAATCGTAGTGGACAAATCATCGAGCTTTTTGGTGAGAGCGGCCATTTCATTTGAGACTGGAGTGACAGATTTACATGAATCATTCCTCTCAGCTGAGGAATCCCAAAAATTATGGTGGGCAGTCATGTTCTCAATAAGATCGTAGCACTCCTCGGGGGTTCTTTTCATGAAAGTCCCACCAGCAGCAGCGTTGATCGTGTCACGATGACGAAGTGTCAACCCATTATAGAAGGTATCTATGATGGTGACAAGAAGCATGTTGTGATTAGGACAACGATCGATTGCAAGCTTATAGCGTTCCCATGCCTCAAATAAGGACTCGTCGGGACGCTGTCTGAAGTTGCTAATATCATTTCTCAATTTTGTTACCATGGATGGTGGAAAATATTTTGCTAAAAACTTGGTAACCATTTCATCAAAAGTGTGGATCGAATTCTTCGGGAGACGATCAAACCAGGCAGTAGCATGATGAGTGAGAGAATATGGAAAGAGATATAAGCGAAGGCCGTCTTCGGTGACACCATTCTGCTTCATACTCTGGGTGACGGTTAAAAATTTATCGAGATGCTTGTTTGCATCGTCACCGGGTAAACCGTGGAACTGGCATGAATTCTGGACTTGCTGGATCATGTGGTGCTTGAGTCCAAAATCTGTGGCTTCAATAGTGAGTGGCGCAATGGGTCCTCCCCTCCCTTGCATGGTGGGCTGACACAGCTCCTCCATCGTACGGAGGTCGGGTTCTGGGTCATCTTTGGGAGGGGGTGGTGGTGGCTCGTCGTCTGGCATGATTACGGGTTTTGTCTCCTCGACAACAGTATATAATTCACTACGCTTCTTCGACGATTACGCCTTGTTAGGGAACGAGTGCGCATGCACTAAAAACAATCACAATTAAAACAAGATCGAGGCAAAACGACAGAGAACTTAAACCAATAATCACAATATGAATGGCTTCTTTGAAAAAGGTACACCAATTCACAAGGATACAAAGGCAAGTTTTAATCTTTAGTTTGGGAACTTATTAATGGTCATACCCCCAGTTGGGTAGTATTCTGCCTTTGTTTGCGGTGGTAATATTTTATGTATTTATTAACAAGAAAACAACAAATGTTTTTGGCTTTTTGTGGGTGTGTGTAAAAAACTTTTGAAAATATTTTTGGAATCGATTCGTTAACCGAAATCGTTCCTTTAAGACTACTCACAGGGTGGCAGAAGAGAAAGAATGGATCTCTTTTCAGTTCGCAATTTAATGTCAAAACTTCCGTATTCCACCTGTATAGGTTGTAATGTTAAAGAAAACGAAGTAATTTAACTTCACGATTTGTTTTGTTGTTTTTGATTTTTTTGGTGTTGTTAATACTTTAGGAAAGTGTTAATGACTTTTTTTCTGATATGATTAAGATTTTTACAAAAATTTACAAAGTGGTGAAATTTGTACAAGGAGGGTTTTGAAAATCACTAAACTCAAACGTTTTGAAAACAGGCAACAACCTCCCCGGCAGCGGCGCCAAAATTTGACTCATCCTAAACTAACCAGTCAACCAGGTGCGGTCAACAAGTCAAATCCGAGAGAGGAGAGATCAATTTATGATCCGGTGCAAGCACAGTGTATTCTCGGGTCGTTATGTCCCAGCGAGATTGAAATTGTATTTGGAAAACGTTCAAAGGATTCAGTGATTTGGGAATAGTAACAAATAATGATTTGGGTTAATTACACTAAGCAGATATAAATGAAAATAAAACAGAATAGCAATATTAACAATAACTGGAAATCAGATAAACCTAAAACGTAATTAAAATTAAAACAAATGTAAACGTGTACTGGGAAAAGGACAAATTAAGCAGAAATAAACTAGAGGTGGTGAAAATGAAATTTTTACAAACTTATGATTAAAAGAAAAGTTTATAAAAAAGAAAAATATTTTTTTTGATTATTTTATTATTTAATATTAATTAAAAACTATTTAATTACTAATTAATATTGAAATTAAACTAAATGTAATATAATATTAATTAAACCTAAGAAAAAGAAAATTTAATTTTAAAAATTCTAAAATAACTTAAAAATAATTTAAAAACTAAAAATATATCTTTTTGTCTTTTTTGAATTTAATTTTAATTAATTACTAATTATATTAATGAAAATAGTTAAACTAATTTAAATTACTAATATTACTAAAATGACTTAGATAATTAAGAAAATTTTTATTAAACTAATTAACCATCACAGGAATCCTAAAAAATTATAAAAAGTTTATAAAAATTATTATTAAACTATTTTACTAATTATTTACTTAATTATTAATTAAAAGCTAATTAAATAAAATTAATTAAGAAAAATAGCAAATTAATAGTAACAATTATGAAGCTATTTTCTAAAAATACTTTAGGAATTATAAAACCGAGGAAAATTATAAAAAAGGGCTAGAGATTAAAATTAAACAGTAAATGATTTTATTTTTGATTTTTCAATTAAAACTAATTAAACTAATATTAATTATTATAAATACTAAACGAAAAGAGATAAATCTGAAAATTTTTATATAAATACTATAAGATAACAGGAACTTAAGAAAAATATAAAATTTGAAAATTGCTTTTTGAAAAAGCTGAAAATAAGCCAAATGGCTTAAATAGAAGCTATCACTTTTGTAAAAGTGATGATTTTGTGATTTTCTTTTTGAGAACTGATTTACTACTAAAAATAAGCAACTTTTATAAAGACAAACTTTTTACAACTTAAAAAATAAGTAGAATGCAACTTAATAAGCATGAAAGATTGATTTTAGCTTTTGAAAATGAGATATAAGCTTGGAATAAGCTACTCAATTCACAGAAGCCACAAAATAAGCTTTAAACTACTGAGATATATGTAAAATAAGACAAAGCTACTAAATAAGCACACTGAATAAGCAGGAAACTCAAATAAGCAAATCCAAAATCAAACAGATCAAACAGACCTAAAGGGGTAGATAGCAGGCCACAAAAAGCTAGGGGCAAAAGCTCTTAAGACCATAATGAGCCTGGATCTAACAAGTTCACACAAAGGGATTTTAAAAAAGCCAAAACTCACCCTGTGGGACCCACTGGTGAGCTTATGAGAGGCCAATGGAAAAGCTTGTATACACTGAGGATTCAGTGTACATAGAAAAATGGGACAAAGTAAAAGCTACTAGCAGCCCTATTAAATAAGCTTGAAAATACAATTTAAGCCCTGAACCTTAAAGATGGGCTTATGGGCTTTCCAAAAAGCCAAGAATCACTAGGTGGGGCCCACTATTAAGCTCTGTGTGAGCTTATTAAAATGGGTGTAAAACTATGACACAGGGGAGGTCACAGCTTAACATGCCAACTTTAGGAGTGCTTTTTAATAAGCTGATGAATCCAAACTTGAGTTTTCTTTTTGAAATATGTAAAAAAGCAACCAAATAACACAAATCAACAAAAAGTTTGGATTTCCAATCCCTAATGAACCCTACCGATTATAAAGAAAATTTGGCCATTTTACTGAATATGCAATTTTGACATTTTTAAGAACACACCAAGTTTGACTTTGGTGAGATTTGATCTTGATTTTATGACTGAATATGTGATATTAAGCTTGAATGAGACTTACTTGAGCTAAATTATCAACTAATGGACCTATATGACAGATTATGCTAATTAAAATCCTTAACAGTGAATCACAATGTAAGATTAAAATCTATTTTGACTTTTATGCAAATGAACACTGGTTTTTATGTTTCCACAGACCTAATAGAACCTAATGTGAGCTAAGTGAACCAAATTCAACAACAACAAGCTTGAGCACCCTAAACTCTACTGAACCAAACACTCCTTTAATTTGCACTGCCAAAAATTTTCAAAAGGTTATGGAGTTTTGAACTATGAAACTGATTCACATGATTAGATACTGGTATAATAAGCTTAAATGAACACACAAGCACAACCATTAACAACTTTTATCCACAATTCACCAAGATGCACTTTTAGACAGTGAAAATGGAAAAATGAGCAACAACGCTATTTAATGAACAAGGATCTAATATTAAGCAAAGATATAACGAAGTAACCTTAAATAAGCATAAAAGCACACAGATAAGCAAGTATAAGCAATGGAATAGTGAAAAGCCAAAAAATGAGAATGAGCTTACAAATTGCAATCCTGCCAATTTCCAAAAACCAAGGACCAGAGAACAAGTCTATAGGCTTTCCATAAAGCCACTAACCCAAGGCCATCCAAAATTTACCCTGCTCCAGCTTTCTTCATCATCTACAACAATTTTTTTATTTTTCTCCTATTTAATTCTATTTTTTTTGTATTTTTGTTTTTGAACTTAACTGATTTTAAATGTTTCTAATAGCTTTCATAAGCTATATAAGGAGCTTATATGATCCTAAAAGTCCAAGACAACAACTATAATCAACATTACAAAGATCATGATATTTTAAGGAAAAATTGCATTGAAGCTGAATAAAGCTTGAAACTTGAAATTGATTATGAAAATAGTTGAGATTACACTTGAGAACACTGATTACAATCTTTAAAAGCTGAAAGTTACACTAGAATTTATGAAAATAACTAATTTGACACTACATTAAGCTAAAAATTCTACATACAGCCTCTTATGCTTCCTTCTTCCTTTTATAGAGATTTCTAGGGCTTGTGGAGGTCTTCTGTCTCTTTCCCATCTCAATTCTGGACCATTGGATGACTCAAACTTAATCTTGACCTTTAAATCTTTTTGGCGCCAAATTAAAATAATGCAAATTGGACCTGTGGGAGGGTGGCATAAATGCTCCTTGTTTTGTTAGGTAAGTAGTGGTTTGGGCGGTAGAGATGGGACTTAGATGGTGGGAGGAGGTGGATGTGATGGGTTGCAGGCACAAGTGGAGAAGAAGGGAGGGAAAGGGGGTGAGGGGTTGACTGTTTGACCCTGGTAGATATCTAAGGGGTGTTTGTTGGGCTGGAGTTGTGTTGGGCCAAGGGTGGTAATGGGCCAGTGGGTTTGTTTGGGTTGGCTGGGTTTAGGATTAGATTGTGTTGGGTTGTGTTTGTGTTTTGGGTTTGTGAAATACAAAGGGTCCGTTTGGTGTTGTAATTATCACAAGGACCAAAATGTAATTTTCTGAATTTTGAAGGGCTGAGGTTGCCAACTTTCCCAAAGTATTCCAAGGGTGATTCCTGCCAAGTTCCAATAATCCAAGGACCATAAATGTTATTTTGCAATTTTAAATGTCCAGGGACTAAAACTGCCAAATTTCAAAGTACAGGGACCAAACATGTAAATTTTTGAAACTTTTCACCCAAGGACCATTTTTGATAACTTTTGATTTTCAAAGGACTTTGGTTGACTTTTCTCCCAAAACAAATGCGTAGGGACTGATTTTGTTAATTTTTGAAAGTTGAGAGACTGAAACTGCCAATTATGTAAACTTTGTTCATTTTTCATCCTCTTTTCAATCATTTTGCACCTGAAACATATAAAACACAATCCGGGGATATTTTCTGTATTTTGATGCATTTCTGAGTATTTTTAAATATTTTTGTAGTTTAGATAAGACAAAAATGATGAGTATTTACACACTCATCAGTAAACATAAAGGATAAGAAAACAATATTTTTCAACGCTTAACTCTTTATTAGAAATTAATCAAAAGAATTATACCCAAGTGTTTGCGGAATAAACACTTGGGATTGAAATGACAAGTATGGTGTGTGTTACTCCTCACTAAACTTAAGCTATGCTTAAGTAGCCACAAAATACCCACTAAGCTATCTTAGGGATGGTTGCTATTTGGAGAGAGTAAAGATTAGTTTGTGAATGTCTAAGCATTAAGTGCACAAACTCTGCAACCTTTACTCTCTCTTATGACTCCTATTTATACACAAGTATATTACAACCATTATGATAAAGACAAAGATTACATCAGCCTAGTTGAGACAAAATACTTACGTATTTTGTCTCTGTTACATAAGTCTATTTTGGGTATAGGACAATACTGCTTTCTGAGGTTCAGATATGACACCATCCTGAACTTAAGCCATTCAGGGAAAGTTTGACTTTACAAGGATACTGACACTCTTTGCAACTTCAAATGTTTCCCGCCTAGTCCCGCCCATTCTTCAGGCTTCATGTCTTTATCTTCAGTCTTTAACTCTTGTTGCTTCAGTGAGGAGGAACTTGGGATTCAGTGAGCTATTGTCATCACTCACTGAATCCATCACCTTTTTCTTTGGCTTAGGTGCCACTCACTGAGAGTCCGCCTCACTGAATGGAAAGCCTTTCTTCTTAGGCTTGTCCTAAGCATCCTGAAGATGACTCACTGAGTGACTGTTCACTCAGTGACTTGATTACGTTGAAGGTTGTCAAACACTTAGGTTATTTTATGTTCAAATCCTAGCTTCAGGGAGTTTGGAAATTCAGTGACCCAACAGTCTCCTCCTATTTGGATATACAAATAGCCTAAGTGTTAAATGAGTCAGTGTGAGTGACTAGCATCTTTTTCTCTCACTGAGTATTAATGTAATTTGATAGGACACTGATAAAACATAAAATTCGAAGTTCATTGATAACTATTACAGTCCCTAAAAAACAAATTACAAAACAAATTAAGGATAGACGGTGTTGCAAATTCCTCAGTCAAAAGAGTATCCCAAGGCCTCTAGCTTTGCTTTCTTTGTGCTTAGTTGATGCTTGTCAGGATGCTCACGGATTTTGATCTTCAGTTCATGACAGGATCTTTGGTTCTCAGGGCTCTGAATTGGTGCAGCCATCATGATGAATCCAACCATTGACTTGACTCCAGCTTTGTCAATGTCGTTCCATCTTTGAAATGCCTGATCCCCAAAGCCATCAGTAAAGAAAAGACCTCTCTCAGGTTGTTCAATGACCCAGTTGTTCACGAATGTAACTCCTTCAGGGAGGGTTCTGTTACAGTCTAGGCCAGGAACCTTGATCTCCTTTTCAGCATCAACTCTTTTTCTCTTCTTCTGAGAAGGCTGAGATGAACCAGTTTGAGTGGCTGCTACTAAGGGTGGGAGTAGAGAGGGTATGCCAAGTTCTTCATGCTTTTTGGCCAGGTTTTCATAACGATTCTTGAGGGACTTCATCAGGGTTTTGACCACAACGTTATTTTTCTTCCTGATGATAGGACCCAATTCATCGAGTTCAGTGATCCCAAAGTCAGCGAATGTGAACGGATCATGAACATCAAAATGTCGATTATCTTGACCCCTNATGAACCAGTTTGAGTGGCTGCTACTAAGGGTGGGAGTAGAGAGGGTATGCCAAGTTCTTCATGCTTTTTGGCCAGGTTTTCATAACGATTCTTGAGGGACTTCATCAGGGTTTTGACCACAACGTTATTTTTCTTCCTGATGATAGGACCCAATTCATCGAGTTCAGTGATCCCAAAGTCAGCGAATGTGAACGGATCATGAACATCAAAATGTCGATTATCTTGACCCCTGAATATGCTAAGAACTGCAGGCTTTGTATTCTGATGGATCTTGACATCAGTGATGGTTTCAGGCTTCAGTCTCTGTGTCATGATCCATGTGTATCTTTCAATGTTCTTTTGCCTGATGTCAGCAGATTTCTTTAGCCTGGCATCCCTCTTTTGTTTGAGAGCCATCAAAGCAGCATCCTAAGCCTTTTGGAACTTTTCTCCACCTTCCCTGTTGGCCAGATCTTCAGGTTTCAGCCAAAGGGATTCAGCTTCTTCATTGACAATTGCTATAAGAGTGGGCTTACTGATCATTTCTTCTTTAGCAACTTCCTTTAGCCTTTCAACCTTGTCCAGATAGGCTTGAATTTCTTCCTCAGTCATCTGATAGGTCACCCCATTGATTTTATAGGGGATCTTGGAAGGTTCATCAGGTTCAGCAATCATAATGTTCTTGCCCTTGTCCAGTTGAGAGGAAGATGTTTCATGCTCCTTGTAAGATGATATTGGAACAGCCTGAGCAGGAATCTCCCCCTGAATGTGAGACTGAGGTTGTTGCCTAGATGAGTCAAGGCAAGGACTAGGGTAAGCTTCAGTTTCAGGTTGCGAGCCCCATGGTGAGAGCAAGAGGTGGACGAGTCACTGAAGCAGAAGGAGCAGAACCCTTGAAGGCCTGGTAAAGTTCGGTGACCATAGTCTTGATTTCCGAGGTATCTTGTTGCAGAGTAGATACCTTAGCATCAAGAGAAGCCTGAGAAGTCTCAAGTGCACTCATCCGTGGTGCAAGATTCCATGCCAGAGAGTTCGAAGATTTTGCCCAGTCAGTCACCTGTTTATCAAGATTGCTGAAGGAAGTCTGAAGGGTTGTCACAGAAGAGCTAAGAGTCTGAATGTCCAGAGACTTCAGGATGTTGACCAACTCAGGAAAGCTGGATGATTGTTGGATGAAGGTTTCAGAAGCCTGAAGGAGCTTCTTGGTAAGTTCAGGATCCTCCTTGACGGACTCCTGAATGAAGGCAACTCCCTGGGTGAGTTTGTTGATGGGTTCAACAAATTTGTTCAAGTGTGAAGTCAGGGTTGTCAGAGAGTAGTCAATGGACGAGTTTTTTCCCCTAACATCATCATGAAAGTCTTCAACTGAGTCCTTGAGGTTGAAGTAATGAACAGCCTGCTCAGTATGCATGTCAAAGACTTCATCAGTGACCCCACGAAACAGGGCATTGGTTGCCTTCTTCAAAAACTTCACCATCTTTCTTCCAGTGAGAGGAATGGAGTTATCATGTTCGTCCAAGAGCAGTTGGTTTAGTAGGTTCAATTGTTTGGTCATCAGTCTCCATATCATCCCCTGCTTCAAAAAATTCTTCTTCACTGCTCTTGGTTATTTCATCATCAGAATCAAGAACAGCCTGGAAGTCAGCCATTGAGGTGATCGGTAGCATAGGGATAGCCAGCTCCTCTTCATACAAAGATTTGCTTTGGTGTCGGTCAGAGCCTGACCCCTCAGGTCCAACAGATTGGGATTTATCTGCCAGGACAGGGTCAGTCCCTGAGGAATGCGCAACATCATGAGGGGGTGTTGGTTCCATATCAGTGGGTGGTTTTTGTCCCCCTGAGTCTTTGTCCCCAAGTGACCCTTCTGCACTGATGGGTGTGTTTCAGTGCCATCATGAGAATCAGTGAAAGTTTATTCCCCTTATCAGCGGGTTGTAGGATTCCCTCTGAGTCTTTGGGAAGAGTAGTTGTGCCCTCAGACAAAAGCTTGGATTTGCGAATGTCCTCATCAGGCTTGTGAAGGGTGTGGTCCCCCTTTCCAGCAGGTTTGTGCTTTCCTACTGAAGATTTAGGGACCATAGCTCCCTGAGACTTTGGTTGTGATTTATCAGAGCCTTTAGCAGGATGTGAATGGGTGTGAGTCCCCTTCCCAATGGGGTAGTGCTGCCCCACCGAGGATTTAGGACCCTTTTCTCCCTGAGACCATGATTTTGATTTGTCAGAGCCGTNGAATCGGTAATAATCCTGAGGGTGTCGGCAGTCAGGGTCTGTTGTTGCCCCCTTTTTCCAGGCTTGGAGACAGAGGTACCAGTGGCGAGTGACTTGGGTTGAGCCACCTTCCTGGACCCCTGTCCCTTTTTCCTCTTCACCTTCTTGGTGGGAGAGGGAACGGGTGAAATCTTGTTGTCACCCTGGATAGCAGATAGCATGTATGTGGTCAGGGCGACAGGTGTAACCTTAGTGGGGTCACGAGAGTAGTTAGTCTTATGTAAGACTTCAGGCTCAAAGCCTACGCCATCAGGCTTAATGTACTCGGACCCCAACAAGTCTTGCAGGGCACAAGAAATGAATCTAGGGTAAGACATGAGTTTTTGCCTAGACTTCCCTCCCAATTTAGCAATGAGGTCCCTAAAGATGATTTCTCCAAGGTCAATTTTTATACCCTCCAGGAGACAATACACTATCATTGCTTGAGTAGTGTTTAGTTGCTCAGTGGAGGATTTGTTACCCCCAAGGACCTGAATAACAAAGGTCATCAGGATCCTCCAGGGGGTAGGGAACCAGGTTTTGATGATTGGGGCTTTGGATAGGAGGGCCCCTGGGGTCACATCAGGGTGATTCTTATCATATGGCCCTAGTTCCGGCAGGATTGCTTTCACTTCCTCTTCCTTGGGTTGGGCAGCAAAGGTCTCAGTGTAATCAAGGCCAGTGGCTTTGATAAAGGTCTTGTATGTAAGGGTCAGGGTCTTTGTCCCATTCTTCACTGAGAACCTTATAATTGCATCCTTTGGTGCATCAGGGTTTCCAACCACTGCTGTACACCAGAATTCCCTCAAGTAATCATGATAGATGATAGAGGGGGTTTTTGTGAATGCGGTGGAGAGAAAACAATTTTGGAGGTATTTCACCACCTTCTTATAATCATGGAACCCTTCAGGGTAAACAAAATTCCCCACCACATTGTTTTTGGTAAGGTCAACGCTCTCCATTGGGTATTCCACATTTGGAGCGTATGTTACAGTTTTGGAAGAAGCCATTTGTAGAGAATATGTCTGGTTTGAATAAGATTTTAGGTCACAAGAAGACACACAGTATGAAAGAGATTTTGTTCTTGAAAAAAATTTGCAAGAGTTTTAACAAGTAGTGAAAGCGTGTGTGTGTGTTTCTTTGTGGGGGTATTTATAGGGATTGGAATTAGGGCAGCAAGTGTTGCGGATATCAAAAATTTTATAATAAATTTGAATGGTGTTATAAAGTCGGTTTGATATCCGCATTAAATGGCCCCTACTATTTCGCAACATGATCAGATGAACAGTTGCGCGGATCTGCAAAAGACACTTTTGCAGAGTAATGTCACCACATATATAATTATGTGAGAGGGAGCATTTAATGCTCAGTGGAATTGGTGAGGTAGGTGTGGGGACTCAAGATATGGATGCCAGTTGTGTAAGTAACATATATTCCTATATTAAATAGAATTCAGTTACCAACCTAGGACATTTACTAACTAAGTACTTAGAGCATTTAGCTGAGTATTCAAAGCCATTTGATGTCTTGAGCCCCCCTGAATGATTTTTCATTCAGTGGGTTGATGATCAGTGAGAAATGTGATTGGTTGTATTACTGTGGAAAGGGTTTGTTCAGGGACCTCAGAGATGTTACATCGGGTTGGAACAATTTTAATCAGTTTCCTGATTCAATATCCAACATGCCCAATTCAGCTTTCAGTCTTGTGAAAGTAGGTTCATCCAGGGGTTTTGTAAAGATATCAGCTAGCTGATATTCAGTGGGGATGAAATGCAGTTCAATTTCTCCATTCATGATGTGGTCCCTGATGAAATGGTATCGTATGTTAATATGTTTGGTTCTTTGATGAAGCACAGGGTTGTTGGAGATGGCTATGGCACTTGTGTTATCACAAAAAATAGGTACCATCTTGTACTGAATGCCATAGTCACTCAGTTGCCTTTTCATCCAAAGTACATTTGCACAACATCCTGCAGCAGCCACATATTCAGCTTTAGCTGAGGACATGGCTACTGACTGTTGTTTCTTTGTACTCCAACAGACAAGTTTACCTCCAAGGAACTGACAGGATCCTGAGGTACTTTTCATATCCATGTTACAGCCTGCATAGTCTGAATCAGTGTAACCCTTAAAATCGAACCCTGAGCACTTAGGGTAGTACAAACCAAGGTTTGGAGTACCCTTCAGGTACCTACAAACTGAACATCTAGCACATAAGCATACTGCAAACTGACTATCAGACCTTGTGGCTAGGAGATACATCAGTGAACCTAGCATTCCTCTGAACATGGTTTGGTTTACTGGTTTACCAGCAAGATCAGGACCTAGGTTGTTTGGAGGAACCATAGGGGTTTTTACTGAAGCACAGTCACTGAGTTCATACTTTTTCAGTGTGTTCTTGATGTACTTCTCTTGACTGATGGAGATTCCCTTATCAGTTTGTTTGATTTGAAGTCCAAGGAAGTATGTGAGTTCTCCCATCATGCTCATTTCAAATTGTTTTGTCATCACTTTCTCAAACTGTTTACAAAGCTTATAGCTTGTTGAGCCAAAAATGATGTCATCCTCAAACTGTTTACAAAGCTTATAGCTTGTTGAGCCAAAAATGATGTCATCCACATACACTTGGACCAAGATCACATCTTCCTTTGTCCTATAGATGAATAGTGTGTCGTCTATCCTTCCTCTGACAAATTTTTTCTGGATCAGGAAAGCTGAGAGAGTATCATACCATGCCCTAGGAGCTTGCTTTAGACCATAAAGGGCTTTGTCAAGCTTGCAGACATGGTTAGGGAACTCATAGCTTTCAAATCTAGGGGGTTGTTGAACATAAACTTCCTCTTTAAGTTTTCCATTCAGAAATGCACTCTTGACATCCATTTGGTAAACTTTGAAGTTCATGTAAGTGGGATAGGCAAGGAAGATCCTGATAGCTTCCATTCTAGCAACAGGGGCAAATGTTTCTTCATAATCAATTCCTTCCTGTTGATTGTAGCCATTGGCAACAAGCCTTGCCTTGTTCTTAATAACAATGCCATTTTCATCTATCGTGTTCTTGAACACCCACTTCATGCCAATAACATAAACACCCTGAGGGCATTCAACTAAGGTCATGACATCATTTTTATCAAATTGTTCAAGTTCATCACGCATGGCCTAAACCCAACTTGGATGTTTCATGGCTTCTTTTACAGTCTTGGGTTCAATGGTAGATATGAAGTCAACAAACAGGCATTCATTGGCTGAGGCTGCAGTGAGTTTGTGATGAGACGAAAAGTGTACCCGTTTTAAGGGGTCATTTAAGCCCTAATTCGAGTAAATGTGATCAAATATTGCCCTAAATCGTTCCTTTTGTCATTTTAGGTACTTTTGAGAAGAATTTTGGAAAACATGCATATTTGGACGTTTTTGGAGCATAAAAGTGAAGAAAACGACAAAGTCTCAAAAGAAGCTGGATTTCCTACCTGACGGCGTCAGAGTCACAAGGTGATGCCATCAGCCAACATGGACAAAGGAGTGAAATCAAATTACACTAGACGCCCTATGTAGAAAACAAGATGTTTACACCTGACGGCGTCAGGTGTTAGAGAAAGTAGGCCGTCAGGTGTTAACTTAAAGAGTGACGGCCCAGAGCAAAATAAAGAGTGACGGCGTCAGAAGTAAATCTAGGCCATCCGAGAACCCTAATGACGGCGAGCTGACGGCGTCAGAACCCATAACCTGACGCCGTCAGAATGTAAAATCTATATATATTTTTCTATTTTTCATTCATTAGTGTGGAACTTTTGGTACAAGTTTGGGAAAAACCCTAAAGACGAATTTGGCTGTATTTTCAAGGGTTTTTCACCCTTGAATCCTTCATGTTCAATTAAAGATAAGTCCTCACTTAAATTAATCAATATGTCTATGTGTTGGTTAATTATATCTTATGCTTGTCTTTCAATTAACATGCTAGGCTAGATTTTTCTTGTGTTTGCTTAGATCTAATGAAACCTAACTATTAATTATTGGTTGATTGGTGTGTTATTACTTTGTTGGGATGAATGTTTCATCAATGTTAGGCTTAAGAAAACTGGCAATACTCCTATATGGTAACATGCTTGAACGTCTTAAGAAACATGTAACTAAGGCATACTAGGTTATTAAGGTAGTATTTAACGCATGAGCCACTGTTTACAATCCCTATGATTATGTGTACGCATAGTTGTAGGAGGAGATAAGAGCTCATAGAATTGGGGAGATATGTATGCCACCCCATGAATTGTTAAGGAATACACCCGTCATCCACGCAAGTAATACATACACCAATTAACCGGTAAAAGATAGTTAGGGAGTAAGGAAATCTATGTAAACACATTTGTCTCCATATAAGTTTTCACAACAACAATAGTTTAGTTATTTTATTTTTCTTGCAATTGTAGTTTTTGGGTTAGTTGACTAGCAACTAATTCCGCCCACTCCTCCAATACCCAAGATTTTACTTGCTTTCCATAAAATAAAAAAATACAAAAATAATCTTCCTTCATCTTTAGACCTTTTAGAGTAGTCTTTCTATCCTAACGAACACTATTCCTTGTGAGAGAACGATAAATCCCCCGTACTTACCACTACACTATACTACACCGAGTCACCGACCAGGTACACTGCCTGTTGGGATTGCAAGCTTCTCAAGATCCTTTGAGAGGTAAAACCTGTTGTGTGGTCGCAATCCCATGCTCACCAAGTTTTTGGCGCCGCTGCCGGGGAATAGTTATTGTTTAGGTAGAATTTTTTTATTTTATTAGGTCTACTCACTAGATTCCTTTCTAGTGAGATTTTTATTTTTCTAGGATTTCTTTAGTCTATCTGTTTTCTTTGTGTTTTTGTTCATAACCATTACCATCCGCCAACATGGAAGGTGGTAACATCCTCGATCCCAACAACCCACCTCAACCAAACCACCAACCACAACCAAACCAACCTCCTAGAGCCCGCACCTTAGGAGAGTATTCCCGACCTAGCCACCATGGCTATCGCAACACCATTGAGCTCACTCAAGGAGCCAATGTCACTCC
>LBNU01000875.1:30662-79929 GCA_014162995.1 Artemisia annua | reverse complement strand
CCCCCTACAGTTAACTAAGAAAATAAAACGATCGCCATGATAGGAACCTCCTAGAACATAATCATCATGCAGTTCCTGTATATGAAAATTAATTTTTAACCATTGTGAATTAAATACTAATTAAACTAGTGTCTTAGAGAAATAACAGCTTGTCAATAATGGTGTTAACTTACAAACACATCCAAAACATCTTCAGGATTGTCCACATCGCAAATAAATTGATTACCAAACATGGTTACTGCATTAACGATTAAGGTTACAAAAAAATGCAAATAACAGTTTGAATGAAGTAAAAATCAGTAAATGTGGTTACCTGGTACGTGCGTTTTTTGAAGAATCACAACTGCTAAGCACCGATTGTATTGTTTGAGATATTGGGTTGAAAGAAGATAGAGCGTTTATGTCTGTGTGATTTTGTTGTGTTAAACACGCTTAGTTTTGTTATTTGAAAAAAATATCGTCGTTGATTTTCGTGAAATTAGTGTGGGTAGCTGAAGTGTGTTAAAGTCGGGAACAGGAAATGACAAAAATACCCTCACGTGCAACGCACGTGAGGGCTCACTAACGGGCTAGCAGCATTAAGTTCTGCCTAGCAGCATAAAGTTCCGAGTTACTAGCATTCACCCGAATTCCAATCCAAACAACTTTTTCTTTGCTTTTCCTGCAAAATATTAGTCTAGACACAAAGAAATACAAGCCATAACATATGCACAATGATCCCAACATCTTATTATACTTAACAGTTCTAAGTATAACTAGGAGCATTCTAATGGGGCAAATGAAGAGCCATGACTAGATAGATCATATACATAAGTTATCAGAAATGTGGGACCATATGTATCTAATTGTGACTACGCTTAAATATTTTGTGACAAAATATGACTATGATTTAGTCACACAAAAACGCAATGTGACTAATATCAAGGTTAATGATAACTGACTTCCCATTGTGCTATAAATAATAGTCACATGAATACTTCACAATGTGACTATTTTGAATGTATTGGTCACATATAATACCCTTATAACGTGGCCATAATCATGATTTAGATACACATTTGTGATATGGTGTGACTATTGTAAAGCCTATAGTCACATGATCGTGCTTCAATTAAATGTGACTATACGCATTAGGATTTCGCAAAGCAAACACACACTAAACTCTAGACACACTTAACTTACGTGACCATATGTGTCGAATTTTCGTTACACTTAATCATGTTTGTATGGTTTAGTGTGACCATATATGACATTTGGTCACACTCTTCAAGTGTGTGACATATATTTGTCACTCTTAAATGCATTTCGTGACTAACGCTTCAAACTGAATTTTTAGTTGTCACACATTTCAAAATCATATGTGGCTAACTATTCAGCAAAGAATAGCAGTCACGTTTATATAATGTGTGACAAACTTGACTATATAATTTAGCCACATACACAAGTACTTCGTGTGACCATATATCTTCTTTGGTCACACTGTTCAATTGTGTGACATATATTTGTCACATATGTATATCTATAGTGTGACTAATGTTTCGAGCTGATTTGTATCGGTCACACGTCCCGAATTAAAAGTGACTAAAATGTCGAAAAATATTTACCAGTTACCCTCTAGTCACATATATACACAAATGCGTAACATATATTTTACGAAATGGTCACACAAGTCGGATCAAGTGTGGCTGTTTATTTAACGCTGGTACATTTAGTCACGTAAAAATGTCACCATGTGACCGTTCAAAAATGACCATGTGTGACGAAAGGTCATTTTTGGCCTAGTGGACATAATAGTGTATTCAGAGACAAAAGAAAAACACAAGGATCATCTTCGTTTTTGGTGTTGACATTTCTATGTTAGAAGACGGAAGGAAGCAGTTCTGAAGTAAAGCACACAGTTATATCAACTTTATTCTTCTTAGTTGTACTAGTATGTATAGAGTCTTGAAGCAGGAGCTGGACGAGATGGTATAAACACGGTGGTGACTACATCGGAGTTTTCCACACATTGGAGGAAGCTTTAGTTCGCGACACGTTAGATCTTGATTTCATTCTTATTCGTGCGATTATTCTACCTATTCTGTTATGCCTTCTGATACGTTTTGGATACTATGGTTTGTGATTGTGATCGTCGGTACGAATTTGTTATCCATCTCTTTATATGAAACTCTTGATACATTTGATGATTCGATTTGTACTCTAATCCTTCGACCTTGACAAGTCCCTTTGTTCATTAAGAATTCGGTAGGAGTTGATGAGGTTTTCATCGTTTAGTACTATCACTATGCTTGCTTCGTAGATTTATGCGTCTCGTGTATCTCCTTGTAGGATTCCATCTATCATCTATCATCTGTCATCTGTCATCTGCTACGTATTTGTTTCGTATCCGTTGGATCATATGTGTTATGATGGAGAGCTCGGGGCTATCCTTGTTTGTCTGGATCGGGTCATGATAATTAAAACAATTCCGTTTGTCAAGAATCTTTTGGAAGAACCTCTCCGAGCGTGAGGCTAGTCATCGTCATTCCGTTTGTGATTTGATTCGTATCCGTCTGACTTTTGCAACTTCAATTTCGTGGACGAAATTCTTCTTTTTAGAGGGGAAGAGTTGTAAAACCCGAAATATTCGAACCATAAATTTTGCATCATTTCGAATTTTATCCTAAGTGTGAAATATTAATTAATGTCATTGAAACTATGCCTTATGATTAAAATACACATTATGATTAAATGACTAACCTAAATAAATATTATCCTAAGTTACCTAAAAAGTAAAACTATCCTAAGTTGTTTTACAAATAAACGATCCATATGTTGTCCCTATGTAATGTACACATTTATTTTGGCTTCCCAAGATATACATGAACCTAAATTTATTTATTTATTTTTTTTCCTTGGCCATATCTGTTAGTCGGTTGTTATGGGGATAATTATGAACCAAATAATCTTCACAAATTAAAGGATTTCATGTATCCGTATCACCTATCAATACACATGTATACCAAATGTAAACAACACGCTTTACCCTTGTTACTTGTGCCGTATACTTATCTCCCTCCCATTCACTTTGCATCGACCCACAATCAGAAAATACTCACAGGTTCATCCTTTGCTGCCAAAGAAGGAGAGAAAGGCTGGTTGGTGACCAAAAGAGGGTACAACGTTGGAGTCCTTGGAGTTTATTCGAGCCTAGTTTTGTGTTACATTCGGTTTCGTTTTCTGTTTTGAGTCGACACACAGGTTCTAATGATCTCCTTTTTGTTCTCTTTTTATTCGACTAATTACATGTGTAATCAAGAGTTATTATCATGCTAAGAACCCGTGAGAATCATGCCTGAATACGTATTGTTGTCTTGTTAACATGTCACTATAAAAACTGCATGAATACATAAAAATCTATACGCCTATGTGGACTGTTTGGTGTTGGTTGTTGTGGCCTGTTTTGATGTCTTGGTTCCAGCCCCTATGTCGACCCCTAATATATGTCATAATTGATCATTAAATGATCGAAAACAGAAAACTCTAGGCTGTAATTGTTATCGTGAACCTCTGAGTTTATGTGAGGGTTTTCATGGTGTGTTTGGCTTGTTGATTCTATGTGGTGTGGGTGTCGTGAGTATGGATCATAAGGACTGTAAACATGTGGGAGTTTATGTGTTTTAAAACTCTAAAAGTGTGCGTGGTAATTGGATCTATTATGGTTAAGTGTTAGGTTGTTTTTGGTCTCGTTACTTCACGTTGTGTCTCGTTAACCTGGTGTCAAATTGTATGCTTGTGTGTGAGTTATTTGGTGGTCAAGAGAAGTCTAAGAACATGTTTACAAACTGAATAAAAGGGGTCAATAGGTGTGGTAATGGTTTGGTTAAACATTTGGTCGCTTTGAGTTGGTTTTGTATCGTTATAAAGGTATAGGATTTGGGTGTGATTTCATGTGAGTATGCTGTCCAGATTTTGGGATGAAGTGCAAGGGGTATAACTTTATGATAACAACATAGTTTTACTTTATTCTTGAGTCTAAAACTAAGTTCAGGGTGTGTACTACTTGAATATCAAATTTCGGGGTCATTGGAGGTCCGGAAGGCAACCTTTTGATTTTTGAGAGACTAGTTGTCAAATCTGAGTAAATGAGTCTGGAAATTCAGTTGCTGTTTTTGATTTTTAGTTTTCAAACCATAAGGGGTTAAGAGCTATAACTTAACAGGGGTAATATTTGGGATATGTGTAACTTCCTGGAATTTTGCTAGATTTTTCTGAAGTGTCTAAATGGGTTAGTTAAAGGCAAACTTTCTGGGTGTCTGTGCAGTTAACTTTCTGGGTAGGTCTAAAAAGATGATTTTTGAAATGGTGCTTGCCCTTTGAAATAAAATCTGGAAAAATTACAGTAATTACATAGCATATATAAGTATCTATGATAATTATTTGAGCACCTCAGTAAGTACATAAGTATGGTTTTAACTTCATAAACAAAGGGGCTTGAACGTGATAAAATCTGAAATAAGTTATGAGTATAACTATAAGTATAAATCTTAAATCATTTGTAACTTATGGAATAAACATATAAGTATTAAATGATCCTTAATTCGTGTAGATCATTGAAGAGACGCGACGTTGTTTCCTTGTGTTCATTCATTCGTTTGCCTTCCTTTCATTTGTGTTAAGGTACAGATATTCCATCCCTTTTCAGTAGGGAATTCTCATGACTTTTGATCCTCGACCTTTGCTATGATTCCATTGATATGATTATTTGATATGATCTCTTTGGCATACGATTCACATTCATTTGATATTCCTCTGATTATGATTATGATTATGCTACGCTATGATTTGGATATGCTGCTATGATTCTATGTATGTATGTTCTTATGCCCGAGTTTTCTAACTAGTCATGGAGGTACCATGGCCGTGTCATCGAGGCACCGATGGCATGACACTTTCTGTGGAGGTGTGATCGATCCACGGCGTCCCCACTTTGTTTGATATGATTATGATTATGAGATCTCCTGGCCATTTATGATATGTGTATACCTGTCATGCGAGCAGGGTGCATATATGTTTATGTATGTATGTATGGGGGGCGTATGGATGCATCCTAGCACTTATGTTTATGTATGGTTATGCGTATGTATGGTGAATGTGGGTAGGTGCTTCTCTACTCCTTCACAGCGGAGCTGATCACTCCAGGTATGGTACATAGAGGTCTCCCCTCTTTGTGCACTTATGTGGCTACTTATGATTATGTATGTATGTATGTATGAGACCTATTCGAGTGACTCTGGTAGGTCGGCTCGTGGCTTCCTATGTTTCGTTATGTCTATTCGAGCGGCTCTGGTAGACATGCCTTTGTTGATACGTGCTCTTGATTCTCTTATGATTTGCTTATGCTTGATATATCTATGATGCTTCGTTCCATTTGACTTATGATATTGATTCAGTTGATCATTGATCTCTTATGCAATTAACAGATGATACTCCTATTTCTTATACTTATATACGTTCCGTTTATCCGTTTGCTTTGTTGTATATCTGTTCACTGGGCTTTTTAAGCTCAGTCGCATTTCTTTTCCTGCGGCAGGTTTTAGGTTGGAAGCTGGGTTTGGGTGAAGAGTGCATAGGAGCGTTAGTGGACTACCCCGATGATTAGAAGCCCATTTACATCTGGATTAGAGTTGGATTTGGATTCGATTAGATTTTTGTTTTGGATTTGTATTTCATTTTGTATAAAGTTAGTATTTCTTTTGTATCCTTAGAATACCTTTGTAACTTTATGTTTATAAGTCTTCTGCTTGCATTTGTATGTTCTGATTTTGCACCATAATGTGATACTTCTACCCTTGTCGGGTTGGGGTGTTACAGATAGTACCTTTTCCGATGATTTTACTTTTAAGCTTGCTACCAAAAGTTACGTTACCTCCGTCAGAAACCTGATATGTTGAGAAAAGACTTGTTTCCTATCATGTGTCTAGAGCAACCGCTATCTTTGATCCATTTGTCCGGTTTCAAACACACTTTTAAGCAAACCTATTTTATAACAAGTATTCAAACATTTGGTCCCCAATATCTCATGGGTCCATTTTGGTTAAACATGCCATTTANTTTTCCGATGATTTTACTTTTAAGCTTGCTACCAAAAGTTACGTTACCTCCGTCAGAAACCTGATATGTTGAGAAAAGACTTGTTTCCTATCATGTGTCTAGAGCAACCGCTATCTTTGATCCATTTGTCCGGTTTCAAACACACTTTTAAGCAAACCTATTTTATAACAAGTATTCAAACATTTGGTCCCCAATATCTCATGGGTCCATTTTGGTTAAACATGCCATTTACCTTGATTCATGTAAGGAAATGGTGGATATGGGTTCCAAGACATGTAATTTGGAACTTGATGTTGTCTAGGTATGTTTTGACCCCAACCATTTTGAAAGTAGGGTTGTGTGTTGTAGTTGCTCTTTGGAAAGGGGCGTTTGGATATAGGTGTTTTAGGTCTTGGTTGAGTAGTTCTAGTTCTAAATTCATTTTTAGCAAGTCCTACTCCTATTTTAATGGCTGGTTTAAGTTTAGTTTCTGTTGAATTAGTGCTGGACTTCTTTGTAACTTTAACAAATTCATTACGGTTAGTTACTGAACTTTTCTGTTCTGCTGCAGTTTCCACGGAACCAATGGGTCCAACGGACGGAACCAAATCTTTGGTTCCGTCTGTTCCGTGGGAAACAGCTGACTTTTTTTCTTTTTCTTGTTCTTTTTCGTCTTTTTTCTTTAAACTACTTATTGACCCTGATTTCATGAATGCTAGCCCCGTTTTATCAAAAGGTGATTTTTGGAGTTTCATTATTTCATCCGCACAACAAATACTTTTATCAAACTTCTTAAACTTTGAGCTTTGTTTAATAAGATTATCTTGTGTGATTTTAAGCTTCTCAATTTCAAGTTTGAACTCTTGACATGATTTGCATGTCGTGTCAATATTTTTACTCTTTTCTAAACGTTTAGCTTTTTCTTTTAATTCATAAACTTCGTTTTCTAAAAATTCCTTTTTAGTTTTCAAAAATTTGTTTTTGCTTATGATCTTTAAACTTAACTCACAAAGTTTGTTGTATTGTTGTTGCAAAGTGTCATCATCAATAGAAGAATAAGATGAATCGGAATGTACCTCATTTGAGTCTTGAACCATAAGAGCTACCTCGTCATTTTTCGGCTCTTCGTCATCATTCTCACTATCACTCCAAGCACCACTTACAAAAGCACGTTGAGTTTTGCTTTTGGGTGCATGGTTTTGGACATTCTCCTATTAAATGACTTGTATCTCCGCATCTAAAACACTTTCTTTCACTCTTGACTTTCTTGTCATCACGATCTTTTCGTGAAGATTTCTTTTCATCTCTAGGTTGCCTTACAAACTTTCCTCGTCTTTGAAAGAACTTCTTGAAGTCTCTAACCGCCATGGCATATTCTTCATCTTCACTATCCGAAGTTGATTCCTCATCATCACTTGATTCTACTCTAGCTTTCAAGGCAATCGACTTAACCTTTTCTTTCTTGCCTTTAACTATTTCCGAATCTTTTTCCATTACCATTTCATGAACTTTGAGGTTTCCAATTAGCTCGTCAAGTGACATGCTTGAAAGATCCTAAGATTCTTCAATAGCCGTTACTTTGCTCTCCACTTTGGATGGAGTGCTCTAAGGAATTTCCTGACAAAATTCTTGCTACAAAAAGATTCATCAAGTGCTTTAAGTGAAGTAATAATAGTGTTAAATCTAGCAAATGCACTATCAATAGTCTCATCTTCGGGAATAGAAAATTGTTCATATTGTTGGACAAGAAGATCAATTTTGTTATCCTTAACTTGTGAGTTTCCTTGATGAGTGACTAATAAAGATTGCCAAATTTCTTTAGCGGTTTTACACATAAAGACTCTTTCATATTCTTTCTTTGGTAAAGCATTGTAAAGCATCATTTTAGCTTCATTATTTTTAGCAATCAATTTCTTTTGATCCTCATTATGTTTGGCAAGTGAGCCATCTTCATCTTTACCATTTGTAACACTTTTTAAAAGTAGCTATGTTATCACCTCCAATGATTATATACCATAGATCAATATCTTTTGATGTGACGTAAGTTTCAAAGCGGTTTTTCCAATATATGAAACCATTAGCTTTAAATAGTGGTGGTCTTTGCATAGATTGCCCTTCTTTGTAATTTTCAAAATCCATGGATCATTTCAAGTTTTAAAACACAATATATTTTAAAAGCTTGAGTAACGTAGCTCTTGATGCCAATTGTGGAAAACTAGAAGGGGGGTTGAATAGTTTACCAGTTTTTAACTTGATTTTCTTTGAAAAATTTTACGTGCAATCGACAACTAAACAAATAAGCAATAAATAATATGCAAGAATAAAAGTAAGAAACGATCAAACCACAACACGAATGTTTATCGTGGTTCGGCTACAAGGACTCTTTTTCCTTGCCCTACTCCACGCCCCGAGTATCCAACTTGAGAGTTTCTTGCACTAGTCAACAAGCTCCTTTAACCGGCGGAGAAAACCTTACACGTCGCTTACACCTATTTCCGACACTAAGCTAGATGTCGAGTTCTTTTACAAGAGTACAACCACTCCCGGTAGTTCTTTTACAAGGGTACAACAACTTCCTTCACACTACGTATTTTAAGGACTAAAATACTAACCGATCACTACAAATAGATACAATCAAATGGTGTATAAACTTTACAAGTTTACACAATGCTAAGCTAACAAGTCTTGCAACGTTGTGTTGAAGCTCGTTACTTTTCGGATGAAGTTATGATCTTCTCACTGGGTGGCACCAATAAGTACTATACTTGAACCCACTGAAGGATTAACTTTGGCAAGTTATCCTTCCCATCCCCTCATGTTGGGTCTGCAAACCACATGACCCGGATTGTTAACGTGTGGTTCATGAGCTTAGTGCAACATACCCCACTCCTGATAATTGTGCATGCATCACAATTATCACACACACACAACATTTTCCTAGATGGGTGTAACAACGTAGCCTAGGGAACTTGTATTCACTAACACTTAAACCTATGATTCTCACTCAACACCTAGTGTTGACCTTTTAAGCATGTATCCTAGGTATACTATTATAGAGATATGGCAGGAGGAGGCACTGAACTCGGAGGACTTTCAATCTTGTTATCATTCCTACACTATTTCACACTTAGATTCACGGGACCTCACCTTAATAAAACTCTGATATTTTAATGAATGATAACATATTTATAAAAACGTCTCTTTTCGAGTCGTTTTCTATTACTGTAACTGTGATTCCATGAAGTAATACCCCAACCCTAAATCCGCTACGAAACGTGAAAACGGGGGTGTTACATGAACCTTTTTGATTCAATTGTATATGTTATTTAGTTTATTTTATGTGTGTTTTGGATGATTTACGTACTGTTAAAGACTTACACCTTTGCTAAGATCATGGCTACCGGTTGACTATAGTTGTTTAGTATATAGACCACATGAACGACACCTATAAGAATCGTTAAAATACCTTAGAAAGTATCTTTAATGGTGAGGCATGTTTCCGAAAGGGCGCTCACCTGGTTAATAGTGGTAGACAATAGGGTTTAAGATTTAGTAGCGATACTGACTTTATTGGACCACAGTTAGGTTCCATTATTTCAAGATTTAAGGTGAATTTGGGAGGTCTTGTAGATCCGAAATACATGAAAAACATGTTGAAGTTTAGAGAGAGAAAGTAGAGAGAAGGTGGAAGTGAAAGAGAAATATTATTAGAATGAATAGAAAGAATACACAACCACACCCCTCAAGTGGAGTGTTGAGTGGTATATATAGGCTCAATACATCACTACTTTTCCTCGTATATAATATTAGTCCCTGCGGGCAAAGCTAGTTATGTGTCTAGTCCAATCCCGTAATGTCATCACTCTTATGAACCTTAACAGGTTAATTATAACAAAAGTAAATTATATGGTTTTGGGGTGAATGATAGAGATATTCATGATTTGGCGAGATTGATGAGATGTGGGGTAGGGAAGTTTCCATTCACTTATTTAGGGTTACCAATAGGTGAAAACATGATAAGCGTTGGTGCTTAGGATACCATTGTTGATACATTCAAGAAACGGCTTGCTGATTGGAAAGCTAAAACGATGCCATTGTATTTATTTTAATTTTCCCTATGCCTTCGAGTGTGATTAAAAATCTTAAGAGTATTCAGAAAAAAATCTTTGGGGAGGAGGGGGGGACATGTAAAAAATTATCATGGGTTAATGAGGATTTGGTACTAGCCTCACACATTGAGGAGGGGTTAAACATTGGGCCTTTGCAGGCAAAAAATTGGGCTCTTTTGGGAAAATGCTGGTGGTGTATCAAGAGTGAAGTGGGGCTTTGTGGATTAGGGTTACTAAGAGTAGTTATGGGGAAAACAAAGGTCTAGGTGGTGTTAGAGGGATCTAGGTGGTGTTAGAGGGTGGGGGCATAAAGGGTGTACTGGTGTTGCATGAGATTATTAAGATAAATGAGGAGTTGGGGGAGTTAGGCACAAAGTTCTCTTCGTCTTTTGTTGCTAAGGTGGGGAATGGTAGTGATATAGGGTTTTGGGTAGATACGTAGATTGGTGATATGAAATTGTGTGATAGTTTTCCTAGATTGTATCAGTAAGATAGAAGAAAGGAGGGTAGGGTGGCGGATTAAGGGAAGTGGGCGGATAATGTGTGGCATTGGGAATGGGATTAGGTTAGAAATCTTAGAGGAAAGGTGTGTAAGGAGTTCGAAGATTTATTATTTATTTTACAAAATGTTGTGGTTCTAATGATAGTAGGGATAAATGAAGATGGGCACTTGATGCGTATTTTATCCTGCTTTAAACTTATAAACTAAGATGTACAAGGATAAACACATACTAATGGGCAGAGAACCCGATCGAATGTAGCAAAGGCTAGGTAAATTAGAGTGTCGTCCCTAAGAGCTGTTGTGAAAGAAATCAAAGTATGTCATATTATAATGATTGAGATAAGATAATGAATTTGATATAAAATGTTGGTTCGTAGTTATTCAACCTACAAATTCAGGCAAGAGATAGAAAGTGAAAAGATAGAGTCTTAACCAAGTTTATCAAGTCAAAGTTCAGGTTTATGAAACTACATACAGTGGCATAAATATCACTAAGAATCATAGGGTAAAGTAATCATAGCCTATCTTCCCTAATATCGTCTCCGGAACCAAAGGCACTACCCTTTGCTAGTAAGCGGAGATTGGATACTCGGTTGAGTCATTACACGCCAAATCTAATAGATCACATTCGGTAGAGATCCGGCCTCTCGGATCTTAGATCTCTCCAACTTCTTAAGTACCTCCACTTGTAAGGTGATCCTATGGTCATTTCGCACACAAGGTCCGTGGTCGGTTGTCATCCCAACCATATCCTCGCAATCTACCAGACTAGGGTCCTATGGTCAATTCTCCTATCCTACTGAATAAACTGAGGGTTCAACTCAATTTAATCTAGCATAATAGATACAAACAAGCTTATAATACTACCGAAACTATTGAAAATGAATGGACAAAGAAGATATCTATATGAAGAAGTAAAAGAGAACAAATAACTTAACAAAACTTGAATTAATAAAATGAATTCATCAAATGATTATTGGAAAAGCATAATGTCACACCCTGAAAATACCTGTTATATGGCAGCGGAATGGAATACCTGGGTGTAACGATCAGGGCATCTCATACAAGGTTATATTGAACGACCTAAAGTGTCGTTTTGAAAATACATCGTTTGATCATTAAAACATTCAGAGTTTACAAAATAGGTCCCAATGTCGTTTTGAAAATACATCGTTTGATCATTAAAACATTCAGAGTTTACAACATAGGTCCCAAGTGGTTTTACACATTTATTGAAAATAAAAACGACAAGATCAAACGGTTCATAAGTGCATTGAAGTAAACAGTGAGACGCGTCGAATCCTCGACTCCATGATGGTCCATATGCAATTCACATGTTGTTATCTTAGTAACCTGAAAATACATTGCTAAAACGGTCAACAATAATGTTGGTGAGAAATCATAGGTTTATGAAAATGAATGTTATACGATAACCAAAAGTATAAATGTATGACTACCCGTCACATGATTGTATGACTACCCGTCACATGATTGTATGACTACCCGTCACATGATTGTATGACTANACCTGAAAATACATTGCTAAAACGGTCAACAATAATGTTGGTGAGAAATCATAGGTTTATGAAAATGAATGTTATACGATAACCAAAAGTATAAATGTATGACTACCCGTCACATGATTGTATGACTACCCGTCACATGATTGTATGACTACCCGTCACATGATTGTATGACTAACTGTCACATAATTGTATGACTAACTGTCACATAATTGATAAAAGTATACATTATTTCTTAAGCTCATGACCCCGAATCTAGACTGTAGGTAATGCCCCAAATGGAGTGCTTTGCCAAACACTTGGAATATATGAAATGAAATGCATCCGTTTGACTGTTGGTAACCCCAACACGGATGGAGGCGTCACCCTCAATAGATCTATCCACTCACTCTCGCTTAAATACAATTAACGGTTCATGATGGTAGGGACTTAAAACATGGCAATGTAGTAACTTAAGTAATGTATATGGATTTGATACTCAGGCTCGTATGAAAAATGGTGCAATGTATTCTCCCCCGTGGGATTTGAAAACAATAAAAATGTAAACGGGGCTATGAAAACTCACCTCAAGGAATGGCACAATATGGAATGTATTAACTGAAGTAATGAGGTGCAACTCCTAGCCGCAACCTAAAATGAATGCATGTAATCTACTTTAGATTATGAAATGGGTTCATGTATGCACTTGCACTTATAATCTATACCACTCGTTTTGTATTCAAAATATGTATTGTTGTCGAAAATATAATTTATATCTTCGTATAAGGTCATAGTGAATATTACATGTTCATATAGACTAATAATGTTATATAATAGTTATTTAGTGAAATATAGTGAAATATAGGTTTTAGACGTAAAATATAACACTTAGTAATTTTTGAAGTACGGTTAAAAATGGCTTCGGAAAACTAGTTGTAAAACAGTGAATATTGAGAGTTAGGAAATAAAATTAGTATTTTTGGAAAGCTTAGCACCAAGCCTCAAAATGTTCAGGAGTGAAGTTTTGCTCAAAGTGTCTAGATTTTATGCTAAATGGTCGAGAAGTATGGTATTTTTAGGCTAAAGCTGCCATTTCTGGGCAGTTTTTATGAATATTTGGATAGCTGTAGATTACTCATTTTAAGTCCAAATGACAAACGGCTTTTTGATTTGAAAACTAGGCCAGGTGCTCTAACTTTTGTTCCTTGTGGTCCAAAACTCCAAAACTGAGTCAATTGACGGGAAAATAGCTCTCAACATGGGTGTTTCTAGGTATACTTAGAAAATTTCTGGGTAAATGCTGGTAATTTATAAGTGAAAATAATAACTTTCGAAAAATCATAACTAATTCGTTTTAAGGCCGATTTTCAAGTTCTTTATATCCCCGGAAAGGTAAAAAGGTATACTAACATATTTTCAATAGTTTGGCAAGTTTTGAAAAGGTCTAAGGCTCGTTTTTGACCAAGTAAATTCGTACATCAGCAAACACATTTCCGGAAAATGTATAAGTCTAGTAGTATTTTGTTTTTGGCATAATTTCTTCGTTATAAGTCCGTTTTTAGCGGTTCAAAAGGCAATAGTTTCATCTAAGGATGTATTTTCTATATCTTGGGTCCAAAATTTACCAAAGTTCACTGAATTTACCCAATTTTGAAATTAAGGACAGAAGCTTTATATATAGTTCCAAAAATAGTTTTTCCTAGTTTTTACTTGTCCAAATCCACTACTAACAACATCAACACATCCCTTAATCTACCATACACCTTCTTAGGGTGTCATGGGTTCCCTAACATCACCATTTCAATCATTTCACCAAAGTTTCATAAGGAATTCATTTTACACATAAAATGATGGAAATTTAAGTTTTGTGGTATAGACTTCACATGCGAGTTCAAAAATGAGATTTGTACATAAACCTAGCAAGGAATTTGTGGTAGAACTTGTAAAAATAAATTGATGAACTTACTTGGAAGATTACTAATTTTAGGAAAAAAATCCTACTAATCCATAGGTTTATATTTCAAAACCTTGTAATGGATGATAACTAGTTCTTGTAAAATACTTGTTCTTGAAATTTTTGACAATCATTGTTGTTGTTCTTGATTTGGACCAGCCACCAAGGAAGAGAAGAGAGAAAGAAGTTATTTTTCTTTGATCAAATTTTATTTCACCATGAACTATGTGTAGAAATTAGGTGTAACAAGGTTAATATATGGGTAATTTGGGACTAACATGTGTCCTAGGAGGCACCAAAACCAGCCACCTCAAAGAGGTGGGGATATTGTGTAGATTTTTGTACATTATTTGTTTTACGGGGTACCGTTTAGTGTATAGTTTTGTTATTTTAGCGTTATCGGGTACCGGGTTAATTAAAAATAAAATATAACGCGACTAACCGGGATATAACAAAGTTGTAAAAATTATAAAAATATAATTTTCATAAACATTAGGTATTTTGATAGGTATCTCTTTGTTAATACAATTTATTGTGTATATAAGTTCAAGTAAAGGTTTATTATTTGGTTAACCACCAAAAATCAATAATATATAGTTTTATAACCTTAGTGGAAAAATAACTAATATAAAAATATATTAGTGACCTAGTGGAATTTATTTGGTACATTAGATTAAAAACTAATAACTTGTCTTATTATTTATATACAAATAAATAAATAAGTGTAACTTGAAAATATATATCTACGAGTGGAATAGAATGCAAATAATGTCGTGATGCAATGTAGACTAACCCTAGTCTATGAAATGTACGATGAATGACAAGGTGACTCAACCTACCCGGTTTCGTCAAATGAATACCCGTAAACCCTGTTTACGTGAAATGTTGAATTGAAATTCAATGAATAGGAAATGTCGGAACTTAGGAAAATTGACCTGAAATTACGAATTGTGACACATAAGAGAATCCAAACTCAAATACAAACGATTGTAGTTGACGAGAACTTCCATCCTCAAACTTCTAAACCTAGCTTCTTCCTCTCTGGTTGCTCTCCCCAAACCCTAGAAAGGTTTGGGAAAGGGGAGATGATCTTAAAGGTGAAAATTTGTCCTCTATTTATAGGCAGGAAAGAGCTACGGCGTAACGTTATTAGTAGTTACGCCGTAGCTGGTGTTATCTTCATATGATCTTATCCGTAGAGATAGTTACGACATGGTTGGGTTGTGTGTTACGCCGTAACCTATGCTACGTCGTAGTTGACTTGAAGTGCTATGTCGTAGTCTTCATTAATTGCGTTAGGTTGCCACGGTGTCGGTATTACGCCATAACATCATCACTTAGTTACGGTGTAGTCTTGAATATGCAGATAAGTCCACGTCATAATTTAGCTACGGCGTAACATTATCACGTAGTTACGCCGTAGTCTTCATGTTGTAGGAGCCTTTTGTCTAGTTTTTGTCCGTAATGAATCCAACTTTGTCCAAATGTCGCTTCATACTCTATTACTGGTCCTGAAACGAATCATGAAGGAATAAGACAATATTAATAACAATATTAGGCTAAAATGTTCAATAAATAGGGGAAATTGATACTTAGAAAATCATATTATTCGATGTCATTAAATATCCCCCCACTTGAACTCTACTTGCCCTCAAGTAGACCTTATTAGAATTATTTCCAAAAAGATATCTCCCGAAATAAGGGAAACATGAATTTAAAAACTTCCTATGCTAGAATATCTTAATGCTGAACACCTCACGAAAAAGGGAACGAACACTCTTACTCTCATCTAATCTAAGTGTCAATTTTCGGAGTGATCACTCAAAGCACAGTCATAGTATATAATCTATCATAGCTTGGCAGTTACACAAATCTCCACTACTAGAGCTAAGGTCAAAATACTCTTTGAAAGCAATATTGGGTGAACACGAACAAGGTTAAGGGTGTAATGTCGTTACTAACATACTACAGCGAAGGCGACAAAGAACATCGATACATGACCGGAACGCCGGGCAAGATACCAATAGCTGCTCAATTCCCTCACCTAAGCATGATTCTCAACAAAAAGGATAGGATAAACATGGGATGCACATAATTGGTGTAAAATAAAAAGAAACAAATAGTCTAAGTCTATAACTAATGTTGATATAAATAATGCATAAAAACGTTATTTATATTTTTCGATATCTCTATGTTTTGACGATCACAAAATGTAAAAACATTAAACGTAAAATTATTACGCAAACAAGTATTTAGTTACAAATATCATATTATCCAACAATATCACTTAAGGTATGAATAAACATATGTCTAATACATTTTATGATCAAAGGAATTTTTATTTAAACACTACAAAGTTTATAAAATGATATAAACACTTATATATTTTTGAAAAACACTTTTGGTAATTAAAGGAAAATATTTGATTCATAATAAATATATAAGAAATAATTTCTTGCAAGATGTATGATTTGTATAATTGTAGTTTGGAGGAAATTCATTGAAAAGTGTAGGCATTAAAAATGATGAAATAGTCGGGTGGGTATGTCTACATGTATGCGTTAATGTCTAACATCCAATTTGGATAATGCCTATTGGTGAGATCATGTTCACTTGAAGGTTCTATAGTCCGGTTTAGAAGGCTGGATTCATCTTTATAGTGTTGCTTAGTAAGAATTCGTATCGAAATGATTCTTGTAATTCGTGTAGGCTAGTACTTTCGAGATGATAGAATCTTGACAACTAGGTCAGTGATAATTGTGATATCTCATGATTCCTGTTGAGTTTCGAATAATCTTAATGTATCAAGGAATTCTTCTCAAAGATGGCATGTAAAGTCTTTCTAGAAAAGTCATTGGTAATATCCACTTATGATTTTGGTGAGTAGTGAGACTAGAGAATGGTAAATGATGATGATAGTGAGAATGTAAGGTAGCATGCTGAGACTCGAATGTCTCGGTATCATAACTGATAGTCTCCTCTGAATTGGTCTCATGTGAAATTACAGTGGAAGTCATTGCCCGATGACGGTGAATACTCCTAGAATATCGAGGAATAGTTGGCATAGGTTCATTGGTAGATGGAAAAGCATCCTACGAGTCTAAGTCTAAAGAATTATTGATAAGGTAGGTGAATGAGAACACGGCTCAATGATAATTGTGACTTAGTGAGACTGTGATGAATGAGGGTACCATGATGTAAGTGTATTGTGTATATATGTGTCTGTTTATGAGAGGTAGTGCTTATGCATTCATATGAATTTTGGCGTTTCAGAAATTTTGTAAGACTCGACCCGAACATAATCCTAACATAACTGCTCAAAGTACTCCAAAATTCACCTTTGAGTCAGACATAGGTGATCAGTCCATGTCCCACTGTCCCTGGTCGAATATAGGTGATCAGTCTATATCCTACCGAGGTTTAATGAATTTTGCAATACTTAGCTCAGCTATACTCGTAATATGTCCAAGACTCCTTGAAAAATGTTTAGACAGCAAAGGCGATGTCAAACCACTCAGTTGCAAGTCCCGTCCATACAAGACTTGTAACCTGTGTTTTCACACTCCATTACACAACACATGTAAAATGAATGAAAGTGGCCCGTGTAATGTAGTGTAGGTGATCGCACACCCAAGTGATGCCATGAATGTAGGTGATCCATACCTAAGTGATGTAGGCAACAAAGTACCCAAGTAATGTAGTGTATTTCCATGCCCATGAAATGTAGGTGGTTACGCACCCATGTAAGGTAGGTATCATGCCATACCCAAGCAATGTAGGTATCCCTATACCCATGAAATGTAGGTGTCACATACTTATGAAATGTAGGTAATCACACATACCCGTGTAATGTACTGTATTGTGGTAAAAAAAAACCATGTAAAGTGAATATGCACTCGTGATGAAATGATGAGATGCTATGATGATGCGGTTATAGTCTAGGGTCCAAGATACAACCTAGTTCGCTATAACCTTAGCTCTGATGCCAGAACCCGATCGAATGTAGCAAAGGCTAGGTAAATCAGAGTGTCGTCCCTAAGAGCTGTTGTGAAAGAAATCAAAGTATGTCATATTATAATGATTGAGATAAGATAATGAATTTGATATAAAATGTTGGTTCGTAGTTATTCAACCTACAAATTTAGGCAAGAGATAGAAAGTGAAAAGATAGAGTCTTAACCAAGTTTATCAAGTCAAAGTTCAGGTTTATGAAACTACATACAGTGGCATAAATATCACTAAGAATCGTAGGGTAAAGTCATCATAGCCTATCTTCCCTAATATCGTCTCCGGAACCAAAGGCACTACCCCTTGCTAGTAAGCGGAGATTGGATACTCGGTTGAGTCATTACGCGCCAAATCTAATAGATCACATTCGGTAGAGATCCGGCCTCTCGGATCTTAGATCTCTCCAACTTCTTAAGTACCTCCACTTGTAAGGTGATCCTATGGTCAATTAGCACACAAGGTCCATGGTCGGTTGTCATCCCAACCATATCCTCGCAATCTACCAGACTAGGGTCCTATGGTCAATTCTCCTATCCTACTGAATAAACTGAGGGTTCAACTCAATTTAATCTAGCATAATAGATACAAACAAGCTTATAATACTACCGAAACTATTGTAAATGAATGGACAAAGAAGATATCTATATGAAGAAGTAAAAGAGACCAAATAACTTAACAAAACATGAATTAATAAAATGAATTCATCAAATGATTATTGGAAAAGCATAAGAGAATCCAAACTCGAATACAAACGATTGTAGTAGACGAGAACTTCCATCTTCAAACTTCTAAACCTAGCTTCTTCCTTTGTGGTTGCTCTTCCCAAACCCTAGAAAGGTTTGGGAAAGGGGAGATGATCTTCAAGGTGAAAATTCGTCCTCTATTTATAGGCAGGAAAGAGCTACGGCGTAACGTTATTGGTAGTAACGCCGTAGCTGGTGTTATCTTCATATGATCTTATCCTTAGAGATAGGTACGAAATGGTTGAGTTATGTGTTACGCCGTAACCTATGCTACGTCGTAGTTGACTTGAAGTGCTACGTCGTAGTCTTCATTAATTGCGTTAGGTTGCCACGGTGTCGGTATTACGCCATAACATCATCTCTTAGTTACGGTGTAGTCTTGAATATGCAGATAAGTCCACGTCCTAATTTAGCTACGGCGTAACATTATCACGTAGTTACGCCGTAGTCTTCATGTTGTAGGAGCCTTTTGTCTAGTTTTTGTCCGTAATGAATCCAACTTTGTCCAAATGTCGCTTCATACTCTATTACTGGTCCTGAAACGAATCATGAAGGAATAAGACAATATTAATAACAATATTAGGCTAAAATTTTCAATAAATAGGGGAAATTGATACTTAGAAAATCATATTATTCGATGTCATCAAATATCCCCCACTTGAACTCTACTTGCCCTCAAGTAGACCTTATTAGAATTATTTCCAAAAAGATATCTCCCGAAATAAGGGAAACATGAATTAAAAAAACTTCCTATGCTAGAATATCTTAAAGCCGAACACCTCACGAAAAAGGGAACAAACACTCTTACTCTCATCTAATCTAAGTGTCAATTTTCGGGGTGATCACTCAAAGCACAGTCATAGTATATAATCTATCATAGGCTTGGCAGTTACACAAATCTCCACTACTAGAGCTAAGGTAAAATACTCTTTGAAGGCAATATTGGGTGAACACGAACAAGGTTAAGGGTGTAATGTCGTTACTAACATACTACAGCGAAGGCGACAAAGAACATCGATACATGACCGGAACGCCGGGCAAGATACCAATAGCTGCTCAATTCCCTCACCTAAGCATGATTCTCGACAAAAAGGGTAGGATAAACATGGGATGCACATAATTGGTGTAAAATAAAAAGAAACAAATACTAGTCCTGAAACGAATCATGAAGGAATAAGACAATATTAATACCCTTTTTATGCAAATAACCAACCATCCATCTCATCACCCAAATACACCTTCATCCTTGCTCCCAAAAATACACCTTCATCTCACCCTTCACCTCCAACACACATCACCATAATCCACCATGGATTCACCAAAAACCTCCATTTTCAAAACATCAAAGAAACAAAAGATCCTCATCATCACTCCTAAACAACTCCTCATTGACTTGACCAAAGATAACAACACAACCCCATCATCTCAACTTCAATGCTCATCTCCTAGTGCACCAAATGCACCATCCAAAACACCCTCCACTCGTGGAACATCCTCTTCTTCCATACCTTCATCCTCATCCATCAATGACTACCTAAACTCACAAATGTTTCCACCACCAATAGTATCACCACCACTTCCCTAAATACACCAACACATACTTTCCTTACATAAACACTTAATCATCACACTATTAATACCCCTATTCATTACAAATCATATAACATTGGCCAAACATCCTCTTTCATCCCAAACTACGCAGCCCAACCTCCATCTAACTACAATGATCCATATCAACATGGTCAATCATCAAACTACACCTCCAATAACTTCACTTCCAACTACACAAATCCACTTCATCCATATCAACCAAATGATCCACTCCACATTGCCAAGAAAAAATTTCATGAAGAAATCAACCAAATCCATGATCTAATTGATCTCCTTACTATGCATCTTGCACAACGCAACAAAGGGCAACTTCCATCATCACCCTATGAAAATTGCCTTCCCCATTCTCTCAACTTGGATCAAGTTACCAACCATACCCATTATTTCCCTTGTTGCATCTTCCTTCAAAAACAGATCCTCTACTTAAGTGAAGATATTTTTTTTGGATCGAATATCTTCTCACTTGTCCTCATTCCATACCTTCCTTAACACGATACAACATCGTGAGATCCACCTTTTCCGCTCCGTACCCTTCTCCATCAAACAACTAAGCTTTATGCTTATGTTTCCCGTTCCAAATAAAATCATCACAAAACTTTTGTGTCCCAAGCAAGTCCAAGAGACCTCGAGTTGGCAACTTAGTATTATCTAGTGTAGTTTGCTAGAAAAGCATATATATATGCTTATGTACCAATGATTATGTTTTTAACATAATCTATTTAAATAAATTTTCTTAATGAATGCTTCTTGTGTTTTATTTTCATGTATTCCTATTAAGTTCTCTTGTACTATATTTATTCTATGCATCATATATTGCTTGTGTTCTAAATAATTTTGCAAGCATTCCATATCTCGATTTCTCTTATGATCTTAAAACGAGGGGGAGTATACGTCAAGGGGGAGCTCTACGCTCGTCGAGATAACCTTTTTGATGCTAACAAAAAGGGGGAGAAATGATATAAACTCTCACTAAATACTTGTATAAATATTAATTTTTGTTTTAATGAGTTTAGATTTTGTAATCATCAAAAAGGGGGAGATTGTTGATATAAATAATGCATAAAAACGTTATTTATATTTTTTGATATCTCTATGTTTTGACGATCACAAAATGTAAAAACATTAAACGTAAAATTATTACGCAAACAAGTATTTAGTTACAAATATCATATTATCCAACAATATCACTTAAGGTATGAATAAACATATGTCTAATACATTTTATGATCAAAGGGATTTTTATTTAAACTCTACAAAGTTTATAAAATGATAAAAACACTTATATATTTTTGAAAAACACTTTTGATAATTAAAGGAAAATGTTTAATTCATAATAAATATATGAATTCAAATTTTTAACCAAAATCAGTTAGTTTTTCACCAAATAAACTTTCCCCAGAAAAAGACAAAGTTTCAGGCCGTTACAGGAGGGCGGCCCCCTTAATTTTAAGGGGGCCGGCCACCAATTAAGGGGGCCGGCACGCTCCTGTTGTCAGAAACTTTTGCCTATAAATACAGGCTCAATCCTGGTATTTTTCCTCACCTTTTGCACTAAAATTTTCAGTCTCAATCCTCTCTAAACATCATTCTAAATCCTTTGATCATAAGATTATAAGTCTTTGTTTCAAGTGATTCAATCCCTCATCATTCAAAGTGCAAGAGAAGAATACTCCTTCAATATCTTGTTAAGAAGTATTGTACATTTGTGAATATAATTTTGTAGTTGTGTAAATTACTTGTAAAGGTGTAGAGTGCTTGTAATAAGTAGATCTAGGAATAGTAGTAGTGAAGAGAAGTATTGAAGAAGAAGTTGTGTTGTGAAGAAGAAGTAGTGAAGTTGTGAAGAAGTAGTGTAGTAGTAGTGGTGTGCATAAGTTGTGTAGAAGTAGTGATAAGTTGTGAAGTGGTGTGAGATTAGTTCTAGCTAGGATTAGAACTCGACATTTAGCTTTGTGTCGTTAAATTGGTGTAAGCGAAAGTTGTGTAAGGTTTTCTCCGCCATAAGGGAGCTTGTTAACATAGTGAAGAAAACTCTCGAGTAGGTGACTCGGGGAGTGGAGTAGGGCAAGGAAGGTGACCTTGTAGCCGAACCACTATAAATCCTTTGTCTCGCGGTTAGATCTTTCCATCTCTAACTTATTACTTAGCTTACTTACTTACATATCGTATATAGCTATAATTGTTTATATTATGCATGTGTTGATTTTACACACTTAGCTTACATCTTTATTATTTTTCATACTTAGATATAGTTGTTCATATTGTTCAAGATTTGAGTTCACATAAGATCGAATCAAAGTTTTAAAAGTAAACAAGGTTTTAAAACTAAACTAAGTTTTCAAAAACAAAGTTTTTTTTTATAACAAACCTAAAAGGACACACATATAATAGATCATATAATTGTCTTTATACTTAAATCTAATCAAAGGCTTTTCAAACAAACAATTGAATAAACTCGAATCAATATTTTGTAACCAAGTCTTATAAATTTGAAAAACACGTAAAACTATTCAACCCCCCCTTCTAGTTTTCCACAACTAAGTCATCACGATTTTACCGTTCGCCCAAAGTCCAAGCTTCAAAATTCAAGTATCGGATCATACAAGTATATGTGCCATTAGTGGACGTCATGATAGACACATTACTTGGTCTTCATGTTGGTGTAGAAATATCACCAACTCATAACTTCTAATGTCACTGGTACAGAAACTGCTATTGGTCACGCCAGAAATGCGTGACGATATGCATATAGTCACACACGTTTTTTTCGTTGTGTGTCACCAAAGGTCCCGCCACCGTAGGTGGCATATGGTCACATTGTTGAGTTCGTGGCCTTTTTCATCGAAAAAGAGTGACCAAAACCCCGAATATGTGTGACAAATTAGGCACAAGTTTTGTTGGATCAGTCATTATCAGTGACCGTAAACACTTTATAGTCACACAAATGTTTTTTGCGAGTAACTATTGTTCGTCCTTTGGCCACATAAATATATAATATATGTGACATTTGAGATGATTTATTCAAGTAAATGTGTATTCTGTGTGACTATTTCCCGTCTTGTGGCCACATGAATATATAATAAATGTGACGTTTGTGATGATTTAGTCACACAACATGTATTGTTTTTTTTGAGTTAGTCACATACAATTTTAAAAAAAGTGGCCAAAAGTGTGAATAAGTGTGATCATATGCTATTTAAAGTGAAGAAATGTGTATTTTGTGTGACTATTGTTCATCCAATGGCCACTTGAATTTTATGTTTGTGTGACCTTTTGTAATATTTAGTTACACAAAGCATCTTTGTTTTGGGTATTTAGTCACATACAATTAAGCATAAAGTGGCCAAAAATGTTAATAAGCGTGACCATATGTTGTTTAAAGTGAAGAAATGTATATTTTGTGAGACTATTGATCATCCAATTGCTACATGAATTTTTTTGTGTAACCTTTTTGGTATGTGTGAAAACACATACCTTTTCTCGACCATATTACGGACCAAAAAGACCAAAAACCGACTTTAAATGCCAAAAATGTGTTGTTTTTGTGTTTTTACATGTGCAGGTATGGATATGTAAGAAATGGACGCAAATCATGTGAAAACGACAACACGAGCACGAGATTTTGGAAAGAGTGTGAAAAGCCGAGGCTGGGAAGCAATTTATTCATTATTAGATCATAATTGAGCATAAAATGTCAAGATAAGCCCTTGGATTAATTTTACAAAGTCGATCCTTGAAGAATTACATTTGGCAAGTTAAGTCCTTGGATTATTAATCCTAATTTCTAAGCCTACTAATAAATTAAATCTGCCAATAAACCACCCTTTAATCCAATTCCAATAAACACACCCAAGCCCCATTTAAGCTTAAACACACAACCCAAGTCCACCAAATCCAATCCCAAACCCACCAAATTAAACAATAATATAAAATTCCCAAAAACCCACGCTTAACTGTACATCTCCTACCTCTCTTTCCCTGAATTTCCTTACCTACCCTCCTACCAGCTTAGTACTAAGCATCTTTGTGCTTACATGGACATATCCCACACACGGATTGCCACAGTGGATGATTTGAGCATTTCTATTGGTCCTCACACGTCACTGAGATGATCCAAGGGTCACGAATGAAGATGTTATGATTGAATTTAGATCAAAAGCTGTGAAAGAAGATCCAGAAGCTTCAGAAGTCGAGACTCCTCTCCTGAGATGGCTATAAATAGAAGCCTCTCCTTACCATTTGAGCTGGTTAGATAGTTAGTGATTAGGAGTAGGATTAGTCTTAAGTATAGTGAAGTGTAGCTTTTAATAGAGTAGCTTTTGGCTTATTGTAATCTCTAAAATTCTGTTTCCAAAATATTGTAATCCAGTTTTCAATTTCAATGCAATTTTCAGTTTATTTTAATCACTTGTCAAAAGTTACTTTCAAATATTCATTAAGGTTTCTTTATGGTTTAATTCGTTTCATAAGCTCTTACTACTGTTCAGATAAGCTTTTATAAGCTAAAAATAGTTTTTGTAAGTTCAAATCTTGCTTAGTTCTGCTTTACTTTCAAAACTCAACAACAGTCAACATAAAAGTCAAATGAGCTCAAACGGGTGAAAAGCTGATTCAGAAATGGGTTATGTGGTTAGTTTGGTTTGATTAGCTTGTTGGTCAGCTAGTATGAGAATTACACCATTGATTTGAGGTTAGTTTTCCTATATTCATTTTCATTCCAATTCTAGTTTAAAATCTGCTTGTGCTTTTTGATTATTGTCTACTGCTTTAGATTAGTTGGTAATTGCTTTTCATGTCTTAGTTTAGCCTATTGCAAACCTGTCTTCCCTTTGCTTGGTCGAAATTTGGCCCTATCTAGTTTAATAGCAACAGTTAGTATATATAAGGTTGTTTGGTATAGTTTGACTTTTGGAGTCAAAACCTGTTTTGAACCATATTTGAATTTGATTTAGTTTTATACTGCATATAGGAGTAGGTTAGGAGTAGATTCTTTCAGTTTCATGTAGGATATCAGTATTTGCATAAATTGTTTGAGCTTCATGGATTTTTACAGCCTAGTTTGCATTCTATAGGGGAATTTAGTTATGGATCATTTTTGTTACATAGACATGCTCATTTCATTTTTCAAAACAAGTTAGTAATCTGGTATTATAGGATCTTTTAGTCAAATCTCACTTTCCGCCACATTTGCACCCACCTAAACGGCCATTACATCAGCAGCTCCTAGCCCTATATCAGATAAATTTTAGAGCTTAATAGCTTTTGAAAATCAATAAAAAGTAGTTTTAGATCATATTTGGTTGCTTGTTAACAAATAGAACCAGTTTTTACATCATAATTTCATTGTTTACTAGCTCAATTTTAGCTTCAAATAAGCCCTTGAGGCCTGTTTCTGTCCTGCTCAGCAACCATCTCAAACAGTTTTCCCAAATGAATTTCTAGCTTATATAGTGGTTCTAATTGCTTTTTAATTGCTCTTCCATAATCTCTTGTTGTTTGTTTCTATTTACTTTCAGCTCTTACACCTTAGGATAATTAGTTAAGTGCTTAAAATTTGGATTAAACATGGCCCTTAGGTCTGAATTCCCCTGCACCTCATCTCTGTCCCAACAGTCCCATTCTTAGATTATTTTCTTCTTCTCTATAGCTTATCTAAGCCTGATTTTTGGTTTTTAAATAGTTCTTGTTATAAGCTTGATAAGCTTTCATTTTGATATGGTAGCTTGTAGATTTGTTTAGCTTTTCATAGGGCTTCTAGTAGAGCTAGTTAGCTGTGTGTTCCAACTTTTATATTGCTTAGTTTTTGTTTGCTCTTTAGCTTATTTAGCTTAGCATTTCAGCCATTCTCTGCTTATTTAGATTAGTCTCAGTTGCTCTTTTTGCTTGATTCATCCCATAGCTTAGCTTATAGCAGCTTGTTTACTTGCTTATTTCCTTTTTGCTTAATGCCTTGTTGACTAGTAGCCCCATAAGACCTGTTTGTAATTAGTAGTAATATTAGTTTTAGCCTGTTGCATTTCGAGTTTCTCAGCCTTCTAGCTTGTTTCATTCATTGATTTTAGTTGTTTAAGAGTGTAGCAGTTTAGCTTTAGTTTTGTGGCACCTAGTTATAGCTTATGGCTCACTTAGTTTAGCTTTTTAGGTTGTGAATTCATTTTTTAAGCTTCTATCTAACTGTTGCTATTTTCAGCTCTCAATAAGCTTATTTCTGCTTTTCAAAAAGTTTTGTTTTCACAAAAGCTCTTTAAGTTTGCAAAAGAAAAAAATAAATAAATAAATAAATTTGCAAAAAATCAAGGCCAGGGTTCGAACCCCTGACCTCAGCCTTTCCCACACTTCACACATGCACAGATATACCAGTTGCCCTAGGCTCTTTGTCAAGTTTATTCATGCAATATTTTCTACTTAAACTACCTTTCATAAATAGCTTATAGGAACTGTATTGCTTATTATTAGCTTATTCATAAAAGCATTTTCAGTTTTAGTATTTTTTTTCTAGATTTATAATAAAGTAAAGTAATTTCCTGCAAAATCTTATATTTTCTAAATTCATTTTCTATTTTTAATCAATTTAATTTCTTTTAAATAGTTTTTAAATCATAATAAATAAATAAAAAGTAAAAAAATAAATAAATATTTTTCTTTTTCCAAAATTTTCTTTTATCATTTAGAATATAGAAAAATCATTTTTATGCCCGTAGGATTAGAATTGCATTAATTTCACTTTTTACATTGCGCACTTACGTAGTTTTTTTATTAATTTGCGCGTTTTTAGGTTAGGTTACGATTTAAGTTTGATTAGCTTTGCGGTTTCATTTCTTGTGCTTTTTCATATGATTTTTAGTATTATTTCACTTTTCGTAGTTATAATTTCACAAAATCTCACTTTATTTCACGAATCACACAACGGAATCACAATTCCATTCACGCCTTCGCTGGGACACGACCCGGGGAAATACTTTCCTAAGTATTTCTTTGGAAAAATCACTACACTTAAACGACAACATCACCTTTTTTAATATTTAGTCACACAACGAATAAAGCAAACAGTGACCAAACGTGTTAATAAGTGTGACTATGTGCATCTTTTAGTCACATTTAAAAAATCATATATATCAAAACAAATTCAAATATATATCAAAACAAATTCAAATACAATAAAACTGGAATGTATATAACTGAACCACTAATACATATCATATAAGCAGTACTAACTATATGAACCAACAGTACTAACTTATAACTAACACACTAGCAGTACTAACAGTTGTAACTAATACACTAGCAGTTTCAACGAGGGCTTCATGTACTTCGTCCAACCTTTTTATCTTTTCTCTGATTCATGAAAGTAACTGAAGTTATTTGCAGAATGGGAAGTAACCATCTTGTTTTTTTTTTCTTAAAATTCTGCTCGTGGCATCTCTGATTCATGAAAGTAACTGAAGCTTTTTTTTTTTTTTTTTTTTTTTTTTTTTTTTTCTGAAAACAACAAAGTGAACAAGTTACCTCCTCACGTTCGATGAAGCCAGTGCGTCTTAAATCATAAAGTTTGAAAGCATCTAGAACAAGATTGATTGCATTATTCTACTTCTAAAAATAATAACCAATGATATTCTTAAGTTAAAGAAAATACCTGTCGATCGCCTCTTCCTTCTTTCTTATATTAGCTGATAGGAGAACTCGTTCAGCATATTTTGGAAGTGTGTCTTGAAGCTGTTGTGCCTCTCTCAACCAATTTTCTGCTTCTGAGCACTCGTTCAAGACCTGAAAGGGGGTAGCAGACAAATGAGAATAAGTAACATGATCGTAGCGCATACTATCATACAAGAAATATGGATACTGAAAGGGGGTAGCAGACAAGTGAGAATAAGTAACATGGTCGTACTTGGGATCATTAGATGTTGCAGATTGTCTAAAGCAATTAACACGTGCAGCTAGTTGCCCAAGATCATCAATATTCTGACCAGTTTGTTAACTATAGTTGCTACTTGTAATCTCTAGAGCAGATGGTTGACTTTCTATAGTCAAATGAATCAACATACAGGTTCCAAATAACTTGGTGTTAGTTTCTTTAAGTAGGTAAAACAGCTAACTACGATTAACTTAATAAAAATTTGAATTTGCAAAATACCACATTTGACTCTGTAAAAATTGATTAGCTGTGAAACAGAAACTACTGAAAAACAATCTAGCCTGATGCCCTGATCCCATTAAAAACACCATTTTGACCAACCTCGGTGTTTATTTGGCACTTTCAGAGTTTCAGTGGTTTGATCCTTCATTAACACACTTGCCAACTGCATTGGTTCTAAATACTACAAGTATTCACTAGCTGAGTAGCAGACTAATAACAAGCCATCTGTTATGACATTATAAACTTGTTCTAAGTATACCTCCAATAGTACCTACAATTTGCAAATTCAATGTACACATCTATAAGCAAGTAATCTAAAAAAGAAGTTACCTCCTCCAGTGAACCAGGTTCACTCTGCAATTCCTTCTAAATTAAGTCAGCCATGGACTTGACATAACCTTCTTGCTTATAAGCCAAAACTATAAGCTGGAAACAAACAAACAAACTCTTTTTAAAACCAAAATTAAATCAAACTATACCACCTCTTGCGGGTTCCATACCCGCGACCTATTTGTCGTGACCAGTAAAAACAAACACCCCTGGTATAGCTTAACAAACGCACCCTCTTGGGGCAGTGATACACAAAGACAAACATCCCTTTGGGTGGGCTGCAATAGCAGACAAACAAACACCTCTTGGTGTGGTTTTTAGCTGAAACAAATAAAACCAAGCGCACCCTCTTGAGTGTGAGGCTGACCCGAAATAAAACACAAACAAGAATAAGCTCCCTGAGCTTATTATCACCAAATAAGCCACGAGTTTCAAAAATAAGCTAAACTAAGAATAATCCAAACACAAGCCCGAGGTTAAATTAATTTTCGACAACAGATAACGAATAAAGCAATAATGCACCCATTTCAACCTTACGAAAGTGCACAATAAACATGAAGAGGAACTTCTTTCCTGACGTATTCTACACCGCTGCCAAAATAGAGGTCCATATTTGTGTTATGCACATAAAATGCAAACACATCAGAAGTGAAAAAAGAACATCAACAGAAAAAGGTGTCAAAAAGTGTGGTTCAGGTGGGCCGGGTAATGAGGTGAAACTGGTCATCTGAACCTGAAAAACTTATCCAAAATATTTACTTTTAAAAAAACAAGATTTGTGGGATACATGAATACAAAGTTAGCCACATCCTCATCATATTCATCGTGATCATGAGTTTCTGCTCTTGTCTCTCTTCCGCTTCTTGCCACTACTTTTTCTTTTCCTCCTTTCAATTTATCCGACCTCCTCATCGTCTTCTAGAGCCCTGTCCTTTCGCTTAGACCCACTACTCTTCCAAGTTTCCTGTAATTCGAAATCATGGTTGAAGTTAGAAGATGCAAAATAGAAACATTGAATTATTAACATCTGTAATCATAATTCCCTTTAAAGTGTAATTAAAATAAATTATTCAAAGTCGGTTGTTTCACTTGTTTGAGACTAGCCTTAATCCATAATCAAAATTCCCTTCAAATCACTAACCTTAATCCATAATCAATTTCAATTTTTTGAGACTAAATATAATACAAATTGATCCATGTATAAAAATAAATTAATCAAAGTCGCCTGGCATAGCATGACATGTCAATATCGAAGTAGAAAAACAATCATTTTTACTGCAAAAGTCAGTTTTACATCAACAGACCTAATCTCAATAATGAAGCTGAAGAATCATACTTGTTCTGGAGTGAGGCTATATATTTTATCCCAATGGTGATTGAGAAGAAGATTAATACAAGTGTAACAGATAAGAGAGAAAGAGGATGAGATAAGTGTAGAGAAGTTGGTTTTTAAGTTATGGGGTTTGTGGTTGGCGGCAGAGAAGATAGAAAGAGGATGAGATAAGTGTGGGTTATGTGACCTAGATGACTATTGGAGGGACAATGAAAATGTAAATTTGATTTTGGGGAAAAAAGTGGGCAGGGGAGCAGTGAAAGTAAATTTGATTTTGGGGAAAAAAGTGGGCGGTAGCAATGCAAATATGTGAGGGAGATGTCAAAATTTGAGAAATATTATAAAACATTTGAACTATAAAAGCAAAAGTGTGACCATATATAACATTTGGTCACACTGTTCAAGTGTGTGACATATATTGTTACTTTTAAATGCATATCATGACTAATGCTTCAAACTTACTTTTCAATTGTCACACATTTTCAAATTCATATGTGGCTAAATTTTCAACAAAAACTAGCAGTCACATTTAAATAATGTGTGACAAACTTGAGTATATGATTTAGCCACATACACAATTACTTCATGTGACCATATATGATTTTGGTCACACTGTTCAATTGTGTGACATATATTTGTCATATATGTATATATAGTGTGACTAATGTTTCAAACTTATTTGTATCCGTCACACGTCCCAAATTATAAGTGACTAAATAATCAAAACAAGATTTACCAGATACCTCTAGTCACGAAAATATTTAAATGTGTGGCTGTAGCCTCAGATGTAATTCTGAAATGGTCACACAAGTCGGATCAAGTGTGGCTATTTATTTTATTCTGGTACATTTAGTCACATAAAAAAGTTACTGTGTGGCCATTCGAAAAACAACATGTGTGACAAAATCCTAGTTTTGTACTAGTGCGTGACCAAAGTTGCCAATTCGATACTAATTCATTGATAAGCTCATAATCCCGGTGCTATACAAGGGTGCACCATTTATTACCACTATTTACATACAGAAATTTACATTTTTTTTGAAGAAATAACTTCAAGAAACTATATGATAAGGATTTATTTGATACGTTTTTAGGGGGTCATTTAAGCCCCAAATCGTGTTTTTATGATCAAATATTTCCTCAAATCGTTTCTTTTCTCATTTTAGGTACTTGGGACGTGATTTCTGGAATATGGAGCATTTTGGAGCTTTTCGGACGTTTTTATGCTCAAGAATGAAAAAAAAAAAAAGAAAACCAAGAAAAGTCAGGTTTTTACACCTGACGGCGTCAGGCTTTGGAGCTTTGCAGCTGACGCCGTCACCTTATGCTGAGAAGTTGTGGATTTTCGCACTAGACGCCCCAGAAAAGAAGTTGGAAGTTTGCACCTGACGACGTCAGGTGCATTTATGTTGAGGCCGTCTGGCTTTGTGAATACACGAGACGGCCCAGAAGGGCTAACAAGTGACGACGTCAGAAGTTCTCTTGGGCGATACGAAACCCTAAAACATGACGTTCTGATGACGTCAGAACCTATAACCTGACGCCGTCAGAGTTGTATCTATATATATATATATTAGGATTTTTCATTCATTAAGGGGTGGAACTTTGTGTACAAACCCTAGTCCGACTTTTGCAGCAAATTTAGGGTTTCAAACCCTCTTATCTTCTATGTTCAATTAAAGATAAGTTCTTCCTTTAATCATTCAATATGTCTATGTGTTGTTTGATTAATTGTTTGTCTTTTCTTTACTTTAACATGCTAGCTTAGGTTAGTTGTGTTTGCTTAGATCTAATGAAACCTAGTTATTGATTGTTGGTTTGTTGTTTTCCTTTTGTTTGGTTGATTGACTCGTGTTAGGCCTGAGAAAACTGGCTAAATCTCCTATACGGTAACTAGCTTGAACGTTTTAAGAAACGTAATCGGATGTGTACTACGGTTTTATTGATTGTATTTAATGCATGAGGGACTATTAAGGAGGCTATGTGAGGATACTAAACGTGTCGACATAAGAAGAGATAGAAACTCATAGGGTTGGGGAAGGCTGTACACACCCCCACGAATGGTATTAAGGAATACAATCCTTCAACTTAAAAATTCTGGAATTCAACAAACCAATGAAAGATAACTAGGGAGTAGTGAAATCTAAGTAAATACATTTGTTTTTACATAAGGAGTTCACCAACATTTACTTTTCTTGTCATTTATTTTATTTTGTTTAATTAGTAGCTTTTGGGTTAGTTGATTAGCAACTAATTCCGCCCACTCTTCCAACACCCGAGATTTTACTTGCTTTCAATAAAAATAAAAAGACCAAAAAGAATCATCCTTCACCTTTAGACCTAGTTGATCTAGCCTTCAATCCTAACGACATTATTCCCCTAGAGAACGATCAATCCCCCGGTACCTACCACACACTATACTACATCGGTCAGGTACACTGCCTGGAGAATTGCAAGCTTCTCAAGATCCCTTGAGAAGTAAAACCTTTTGTGAGGCGCAATCCTCGCATCACTATACATCCCCCTACTTGAGATGAACAATATATTGTGATTTGGGGGGTCTTCAAATGATCTTCAAAAGTATGTCTTCGACGTACGCGTGATTCCTGAATTTTTTCACTTAGACCTTGAACTTGGGCAAACAATGACTTCCCAATCATAACTAAGACTACACGATAGGCTAAGGTGCATAGGTGTATCAAAACAAATATATAGGGGTATGAAATGAAAGGGAAGGCTCAAAAGGGTGAATCTAGGGGTTTATTGCACTAAAAGTGAGTGCAACAAATGGGTTTAACACGGGGTTCGAGAAGTCAATGTGACTAATCAATAAACATACGCATATAGGCTTTTTGGGTGATAATCCTAAAATATTGCCTTCTTAGATAGTTTCTTCCAAATGCATCAAGTAATCTCGACACACTACTCGTCTATAGTCTTGAAATGATGTAAATGCCAAGTTCTAAAGTCTACAAACTACCGGCACGCTCAATATTTGGTGGATTTGGGGTAAATAAGGGGAAACTGAAGGGTTAAACCTCACCATGTAAGTTAAGGGTAAAATGTGCTCGGCTAAGGTATATTCTAGTTAGGTTAAGAAAAACATGTCAAAATATTAAAAAAAATGGCATAATTTTTCAAAATAAACTAGAAAAACGAGGGCAAACAAGTTCAAGTAATAATTAAGAGTCATTTCTATTTGGGATAATTACTAAAATGGCCAAGTTGCCTAATCGTTGGGCATTTTTTACCTTAAAAAAAATTCTTATATTGACCAGTTGCCCAACGCAACTTTTAAAGGGGGGACACGTGTCTATTTTTTGGAACGACATATGGCGATTTTTTGGGCAACTCCAACATTTTTTGGGCAACTTTGTCAAATTTTTGGCAACCTTGGACACTTGGCGTCCCATGGGCGCACCATGTGTCCCCCCTTTAAAAGTTGTGTTGGGCAACTGGTCAATATAAGAATTTTTTTTAAGGTAAAAAATGCCCAACGATTGGGCAACTTGGCCATTTTGGTAATTATCCCTTTCTATTTCCTATCTCCCCACTTAAGTTGTACAAAGCCCCATTTGTACAAGTGATAAAGAAAGAAAAATAGAAATGAAAAATAACATAGAAAGAAAAATACTCCCCTCTCTTTCTCTCTCGTATGTGGGTCAGCCAATATTCATCAAAGGTTGGTTACGGCGTAGATTGGAATGTTGTGTTACAACGTAATGTTGGTCGCAAGCTTCCTTCACTCTCGGTGTGTTATTTATGGTGTAGTTCAATGACTAGCTACGCCGTAATTTAATCCCAGGTGACTAAGTTCTCTCGGTGATATAGCTACGGCGTAACATAACTAAGTAGTTACGCCGTAGTTAGCTAAATCAGCTTAACAGCCTGCACAAAACATATGGAAAATTGTACCTAGTGGTACCATGATAAGCATAATTATAATAGTTCTAATAGTTCAACTATTACAAATATAAGCAAATGTAAATAGTTTAGAATGAGCCATAGAAATAGTCTAAAAGTAGCAAGGAGATTGTTCAACAAATCTTGGGGATTTCACCCCTGACAGGGCCTTAGTCATGATCCATAGAATGGTATTGTGACTGGTCATAGGGAGTGCTGGTGGTGCTGCCAGGATGCTGCTGCTGAGGGTCCAGCAAGATTGTTCAACAAATCTTGCGGATTTCACCCCTGACAGTGGCCTTAGTCATGAACCATAGAATGGTATTGTGACTGGTCATAGGGAGTGCTGGTGGTGCTGCCAGGATGCTGCTGCTGAGGGTCCACAAAGGTCATGCCCTGCTGGACACCGATGTTGGGGACGTACACATAGGGTGGCCCGTTCCATCGCTCGTGATTAAGGTGCATGCTTGCTATTATTTCGCTCATACGGTCGACATTCCATTGTGTGGAAAACTAGAAGGGGGGTTGAATAGTTTACCGGTTTTTAACTTGATTTTCTTTGAAAACTTTTACGTGTAATCGACAAATAAACAAATAAGCAATAAATAATATGCAAGAATAAAAGTAAGAAACGATCAAACCACAACACGGATGTTTATCGTGGTTCGGCTACAAGGACTCTTTTTCCTTGCCCTACTCCACGCCCCGAGTATCCAACTCGAGAGTTTCTTGCACTAGTCAACAAGCTCCTTTAACTGGCGGAGAAAACCTTACACGTCGCTTACACCTATTTTCGACACTAAGCTAGATGTCGAGTTCTTTTACATGGGTACAACCACTCCCGGTAGTTCTTTTACAAGGGTACAACAACTCCCTTCACACTACGTATTTTAAGGACTAAAATACTAACCGATCACTACAAATAGATACAATTAAATGGTGTATAAACTTTACAAGTTTACACAATGCTAAGCTAACAAGTCTTGCAACGTTGTGTTGAAGCTCGTTACTTTTCGGATGAAGTTATGATCTTCTTGCTACAAAAGAAGCTCACAAATATGCAAATGAAACTGAGTTAGAGGAGAGAATGAGTGTATATGAAATATGTTATGACTGTAAGTGATGAGAAAAACACAAAGAGTGAGTTGCTATTTATAGACTAGACATCAGATCAACCCACAGAAATGGCGGAACCATTCCTTTGGTTCTGTCCGTTATGCCCTTTGGTTCCGCCAGTATGTCTGACAGATTCCTGCACAAATATTTCACAATCTAACACAATATTCTCAAGATCTCACAAAGTCAACTTTGAGATCTTTGAGTATAAATCTAAACAAAATAAAACATGTCTCTTACACAAATGTTTCCTTGAAAAGACATGTGTGATGCAAGTGATGATGTAAACAAGTATACTATTCCATATTTAGAAATATTTAAATAAGAAAGTAAACTTGTATAATGTATATGTTAGTAGCTTACAAATGTTTATATGAAATGTTTAGTAAGTAAGTGTTTTATAAAAAAATGTTTGATTACTTATGAATAAAATACCCTAATTATAGAAACTTACTACTTATAGAAACTTATCACATGAAGTACTACTTAACATGTACATACTTTGCAATTTCAAATCACTTTATGAAAAACATGTAAATGTAGTTTGACTGATGTTAAGTAAAAGACTTTTAAACTATATTTATGTATTGGTAAAAATAAATTTTACTATTTGTCGTTAACAAAACTAAGTAAAGATCGTAAAATATAAATAACGTTTTTAGGCGATATTTGTATTAACAATCTCCCCCTTTTTATTGATGACAAAACATAAATTTTATTTTTAAACAAATGGATAATTATAGTTTTTGAGTCTTTTAAAAATTTATATTTAATATGCTTATTTCAACTTTCAAGTATATATTCTTATAATGATGCAACAAAGTTGAATTGGTGTTAAAATATATTTTCTCCCCCTTTTTGTCGAAACAAAAAGAAGAGTTGCGAAGCGGAAATGATGCATGCCATATACTCCCCCTTGGTCAATACTCCCCCTAAATGGAGTGCCAAGTGAGGATACATGGATTTTGATCCTACAAAAAAAAGTTAGTTTGTTATAGATACAAGTATGATTGATGGTAGAATGTCCCAATAATTTATCATAATGTTACAAGTGAGTAAATAAGTACATACGAAACAAGAATATTCACCAAGAAAGTAAGCCAACACAAATGAGAATAACCAACAAGACATAAAAGTAGAACTATTAAATTTCAAGTAAAATTTTAGTTTGACTTTAAAAAGTCAAACCTAAAGACTTGAAAAAGTCTACTAGTCATACAAAAGGAAAATAACTAAAAATGATGAAAACTACAACTATAAAAAGAAATGATTCCTAGGTGAGATTCTAACATTATTGGATTTCTTAATGATGCTCTAAGCTTGAGGTGGATGAGATATGGCATTTAGACGCTCCAAAATGTGGTTTAGGATAAACCTCATTTCATATGTTAGCTCACGGATGTCCTTTTGACACCGTTCACTTATGTGAGCCGTTCTTTCACAATGTCCGCAATCATGGCGGGGAAAGTTAGGTGGATGAGGAATTTCATTTGTTGTTGGTGGATCATTGGTGGTTGATGGAGCAAATGTGGATGGTTGAGAAGTGTTTTGATTTCCTACAATAGAAGAGTATAGTGCCATTTGGAAATCCATGACTTGGTTGATATGAGAGTCAACCATATGCTTGAAAGCATAAATGTGGTTCAAACGAGTGTTTAGTTCTTCATGAGTGTTTGGAGACTTGGCCCATATGGATGCTTCTATTTCCTCATAAGAAGGAAATAGGGAATCAAAGTGTTGGGAATACTCTTGAGGTGGTTCTTGTTGTTGATCATGATGATGGAAGCTTGGTTCTCCGTAAAGAGGACCATGGATGTCTTTGTAAATGGGGTGGAACAACAATGGTTGTGGTTGTGTATGAACTTGATCTTGTGGAACAATTGAGGGTCTAGCATATCGGTAAGCCAAACGCTCTACCAATGATGGTTGATGAGGTTCATGATCTAATGGCTCACTTGGTTGAAACCTTGGTTGTTGTTGGGTTTCCATTTGAGCAATGGTGTCAAAAAGTGGCAATGGTGGTGGGTTTGATGATCTAGGTGGTAGGTCTTCCAAAGTTTCCAAAAATGGATGTGGTGATGTTGGTGGTGTTTGGAAAAGTTCCATTGGTGTTATTTTTGGTGATTGAGGTGATGGAGTTTTAGATGGTTGAGTTGGTGCCGAAGGTGGTGTTGGATCACTTGGTGTTTTAGTTGGTGGAGGAGTAGTGATTGCATTGGCATTGCAAGGTTTTGGAGATGGTGTTGGAGTTGCAAGGTTGAGGAAATTTGTATCTTGGATGGGTGAGGAAATGTTGAGTGATGAGTCACTTGATGATCATGAGATTAGTTGAATGGTTTTGTTGAAGCAACATGGTTAGCTAGAATTATAATGGGTCTAGAGGATTCGGATGAGGTGTTGGATTTAGTCATTTCAAGACTTTGGTTAGCTAGAATTATAAGATTAAGAGAAGTGCAGGTGATGGTGCGAATTGGAAGTGTGAAATGTTGGTCAATTTATAGGAAGAACATGATATGGAAAGGAGTGTTTGGATTTGATGTTGTTCCATACAAATTTGGAGGTTCCTAATCATTTGGAAGAGTTCCAAGAACTAGTCACATCATTGGAAGTCAATCCAATGGAGTTGGGTTGAGTGAAAGACCAAGATTTGCACTAAATGCTATGTGATCATGGAATATCTATGTGATCAGAAGTTCCACGGATTTGGAGGAACCAAGGGAAAGGTTCCTTCCTTGTAACAGAAAGGTTCCTTGGATTAGTTTAGCCAAATTTGAAATTTTGGCGGGAATGATGTTCCTATTATTGAATGTGTGCTAAGAGGGCTCTAGAATTATTGATAAATACTAACAATCATGTAGGAAGAAAGTTTGGAACCTAAGGATTACTAGAAAAATTAAAAAAATTCAAAGATTAAATTTGAGCTGCATGATCCGCGGAACCAATCGACAACAAGGCCGGAACCAAATGTTTGGTTCCGCATTTTCCGTTGGTTCAGAATGGCGGAGCCAATCGACAACACGGCCGGAACCAATTTATTGATTCCGCCGTTTCCGCGGACCATCAGAATCTTTACAAAGAGCATTTTTGGAACAGTAGATGATTTCCGATTTTTAAATTTTTTCTTAAAATTAAAGTAACTTTGCATATGTGAATAGAAGATACTAAAAATGCAAGTAATAACACACTTACCGATAGAGATCACATGAGCGACCCTAACTTTCACTTTTTAGGCGAAAAATGGAAAATAGCATAGTACTAAAAAGTTATCCCCTGCAAATTTTGTTAGTTCACACATGATCCACAGACATAATATCATCCTACAAGTTCATAAAAACACAAAACAACATAGTTTTAACGACCAAATTGTTCAAGTGCACCCTTGTGCCAAACACCCTCTTAACTTTCTCATTTCTTGTTTATCTTTTTGTTAAGCTTCCCAAGGTACCTTCCAAAGCATTTCCACATCCCTTTGGTTTGCTTGAACTCCTCCGACTCATTTGGTATTGATGGAAGTTGTGAGAGGTACTCGAGTGGTGGAAGCCTAGAATTTGGTAAGCCGTCGTCTTCACTCATGGATGATGACGATGATGAGGAAGGAGGGTGAGGACATTTTCCTTTGGCTTTGTAAACTCTCTCATCAGTCAATGGCACAAAGGTGTGTGGAATAAGAGAGTAATCTAGGTGAAGACCTCTAGGATTTGGACGGATGGGTTCACAAAACCTAAAGAGACGGGTGAGAAGCATCCCGTATGGAAGAGCGGTGGTACCATGAACCGAGATATTTGCCATCCTTTTGGCAATGTAGTAAGCAAGGGTGAAAGTTTGTCGGGTGGATACACTATAGAGCATGTAGGAGAGACAAGTGTTGATATGGTCCCTATTTCCTAAGGTACTAATAACATTTGCCCTAATGATCTCCTCCCACTTCAAGAATTGTGGTCTCAACTCATTAAGCTCCATTCCAAAAGGGTCTTTTGCAACTTCCTCACCCGTTCGGGTTCTCCTAGTATGAATGGTCCTAACAAAAAGGTGTTCACGAATGACTTCCTTACTCACTAGAGGAGTGTCATAAGGATGAATACGGTCATGAATTGAGTCAAGAGTTGAAAGTGGCCATTTATCGGTATAAATACATGTGCCCCTATTTGGAACACGGAGTACTTGAGCAAATTGATCTAAGGTGATTTCAAAGTCATTTTGGTTGATTGAAAAATCTAAAGACATGTTACCTTCATCATCCGTGCAAAGGGTCACGGTATCATAGAACTCTAGGATGAAACGGGGACAAATTGGTTCATCTATATCTAGGAGACAATCAAAGTTGATAATAGAGAGTTCCTCCTGAATGTTAGTTCCAGCAAGGAATGAAGGATCAATGGTTCTACCCTCATGGACATAACGCTTCTCAAGGTTCTTAAAGATTTCTACTTGGTTTGTGGTGAGGCCTTTGGTCTTATGGTGTTTGGGTAGGTATTTGGTGGTGTCTTTGTGGTCATAGAAGGTTGCGGGAGGCATGATGAACCTAGAAACACAATTTTCACGTTTTAGTTTTATGTAAATAATGGTTTAAGTAGCAAAATTCTAGTGCGTGCCTATATGAAAACAATATGGAGTTGTGGTTATCTCGACTCATTTTAATGCTAAAAATGGTTTTTCTTATGCAAATTTTGTAAATTTTGAGATAACCCAAATGCTCCTAGTTCAATGTAGCTACGGTTGAATGTACTCGAAAATACATATTAGTTATGTATTCCCTTTAGCATTCAAGAGACATAATGCAAGTGATGTTTTAAACATAACGTTTTTCTTTTGTACTATCAATGCAAAAAAATATTTTTTTTCCTAAATGTGAGAAGTTTTTCCAAATTTTTTGACATGGGGTGTTTGGTATATTGTGATAGTGTTCTACACGATGCAATTCCTAACTAATGGAAAGCATAATCAGTTTTGTTTATAACAAATGCCCTATATGATTTCTTAAGTTGATGCATACCCCAAGTTTTTATTTTTGTGCATAAATAGAATTTCCTAGACATAGATCAGGAGAGTAATTATGTTTAGAATACTTACAATGATGTTAGGAATGAAGGATGGCTGAATTAGAACACTAATTTTCGTGTGTAAATGGATGTGGAAGTGAATAGTAACTGTTTTTGGTGAGTGGTGTAGGATAAGGGGTTGTTTGGTTTTAATATATAAAATGGTTTTCTGTGCAGATGTCTGACGGAATGGCCGGAACCAAACAAAGGGTTCCGCCCTTTGTACCCATTGGTTCCGCCAGACCTACAAATGTATAAACAAGAAGTATTTGTTTTGAATTTCTATAATTATATCAAACGTTTGAATCTATGAAGTAGGTTCCATAAGTCCTGGTCCTAATCTAAGAAGATTAAATGGTTCACGTTTAAGGGTTTTTTTAAGAATATCGGCAATGTTGTCTTCGGAGGATACTTTTTTGATAGAAATGTTTCTTTTTTGAATATTGTCATGAAGGAAATGATGACGGATTTCTATATGTTTGGTACGAGCATGTTGGACTGGATTTTTACTAAGGTCGATGACTCCTTTGTTGTCGCAAAGAATAGATATGTCTTAAATATCAATTCCGTAGTCCACGAGTGCTTGCTTCATCCAAAGAGCTTGTTGACATGCTTTTCCGGCCGATACGTATTCGGCTTCAGTTGTAGAGATTGCGAGGGCCGTTTGCTTCTTGGAGAACCATGAGGTGAGACAATGTCCAACAAAAGTGCAAATACCACTTGTACTTTTTCTATCAACATAGTCACCGGCATGATCCGAGTCGGCATACACTATGGTTTCTACACCCGTTCCTTTGGGATACCATAATCCTAGATGTGTAGTGCCTTTGATGTACCTAAAAATTCTTTTTACGGCTTCAAGATGGATTGTTTTTGGATCATCTTGAAAACGAGCACATAGACAAACACTAAACATGATGTCGGGTCTACTAGCCGTAAGATAAAGTAGACTACCAATCATACCCCTATATTTATTGTTATCTACGGATTCACTTTCCTCATCCTTTGTGAGTTTGGTTTCCGAGGACATAGGCATTTTGATAGGTTTAGAGTCTTCTAAACCAAATTTCTTAAGCATGTCTTTTATGTATTTAGATTGGTTAAAGAATATCCCATCTTCTAATTGTTTAATTTGAAGTCCTAGAAAAAAGTTGAGTTCTCCCATCATACTCATCTCAAACTCATCATGCATGATTTTAGAGAAATCGTCGCATAGCTCTTGACAAGTTGATCCGAATATAATGTCGTCAACATAAATTTGAACTATAATAATATGTGATTCTTTCTTCTTAGTGAAAAGAGTGTTATCAACTAGGCCCATGGTATACTTATGGTCAACTAGGAAAGTATTAAGTCAATCATAACATGCTCTTGGAGCTTGATTAAGTCAGTATAAAACCTTTTGATTTTTGAGAGACTAGTTGTCAAATTTGAGTAAATGAGTCTGGAAATTAAGTTGGTGTTTTTTATTTTTAGTTTTCAAACCATAAGGGGTTAAAACTATAATTTAACAAGGGTAATATTTGGGATATGTGTGACTTCCTGGAATTTTGTTGGATTTTTCTGAAGTGTCTAAATGGGTTAGTTAAAGGCAAACTTTCTGGGTGTTTGTGCAGTTAACTTTCTGGGTAGGTCTAAAAAGATGATTTTTGAAATGGTGCTTGCCCATTGAAATAAAATCTGGAAAAACTACAGTAATTACATAGCATATATAAGTATCTATGATAATTATTTGAGCACCTCAATAAGTACATAAGTATGGTTTTAACTTCATAAACAAAGGGGCTTGAACGTGATAAAAGCTGAAATAAGTTATGAGTATAACTATAAGTATAAATCTTAAACCATTTGTAACTTATGGAATAAACACACAAGTATTAAATGATCCTTAATTCGTGTAGATCATTGAAGAGACGAACATTGTTTCCTTGTGTTCATTCATTCGTTTGCCTTCCTTTCATTCGTGTTAAGGTACAAATATTCCATCCCTTTTCAGTAGGGAATTCTCATGACTTTTGATCCTCGACCTTTGCTATGATTCCATTGATATGATTATTTGATATGATCTCTTTGGCATACGATTCACATTCATTTGATATTCCTTTGATTATGATTATGATTATGCTACACTATGATTTGGATATGCTGCTATGATTCTATGTATGTATGTATGTATGTATGTTCTTATGCCCTAGTTTTCTAACTAGTCATGGAGGTACCATGGCCGTGTCATCGAGGCACCGATGGCATGACACTTTCTGTGGAGGTGTGATCGATCCACGACATCCCCACTTTGTATGATATGATTATGATTTTGAGATCTCCTGGCCATTTATGATATGTGTATACCTGTCCTGCGAGCACGGTGCATATATGTTTATGTATGTATGTACGTATGGGGGGCGTATGGATGCATCCTAGCACTTATGTTTATGTATGGTTATACGTATGTATGGTGAATGTGGGTAGGTGCTTCTCTACTCCTTCACAGCGGAGCTGATCACTCCAGGTATGGTACATAGAGGTCTACCCTCTTTGTGCACTTATCTGGTTACTTATGATTATGTATGTATGTATGTATGAGACCTATTCGAGTGACTCTGGTAGGTCGGCTCGTGGCTTCCTATATTTTGTTATGTCTATTCGAGCGGCTCTGGTAGACATGCCTTTGTTGATACGTNACAGCGGAGCTGATCACTCCAGGTATGGTACATAGAGGTCTACCCTCTTTGTGCACTTATCTGGTTACTTATGATTATGTATGTATGTATGTATGAGACCTATTCGAGTGACTCTGGTAGGTCGGCTCGTGGCTTCCTATATTTTGTTATGTCTATTCGAGCGGCTCTGGTAGACATGCCTTTGTTGATACGTGCTCTTGATTCTCATATGATTTTTTTATGCTTGATATATCTATGATGCTTCGTTCCATTTGACTTATGATATTGATTCAGTTGATCGTTGATCTCTTATGCAATTGACAGATGATACTCCTATTTCTTATACTTATATACGTTCCGTTTATCTGTTTGCTTTGTTGTATATCTGTTCACTGGGCTTTTTAAGCTTAGCCGCATTTCTTTTCCTGCGGCAGGTTTTAGGTTGGAAGCTGGGTTTGGGTGAAGAGTGCATAGGAGCGTTAGTGGACTACCCCGATGATTAGAAGCCCATTTACATCTGGATTAGACTTGGATTTGGATTCGATTAGATTTTTGTTTTAGATTTATATTTCATTTTGTATAAAGTTAGTATTTCTTTTGTATCCTTAGAATACCTTTGTAACTTTATGTTTATAAGTCTTCCGCTTGCATTTGTATGTTCTGATTTAGCACCATTGATGAGTGCTCAAACACTCATCATTTTTGGTAAAATCTGAACTGCAAAACATACAAAAACACTCAGAAATGCATCAAAATACTGAAAATATTTCAAAATTGTGTTTTATATGTTTTTGATGCAAAATGAGTAAAAATCGAACGAAAAACGAACAAAGTTTGCATAATTGGCAGTTTCAGTCCCCCAACTTTCAAAGATTGGCAAAAATAGTCCCTGGAATTTAAAAATGTGGAGTTTTATCATTCAAGGTCCCTGAAATATTTTTAGTTGTCAAAATTGGTCCTTGAATGAATTTTTAAGTAAATGGCAGAAAAGGTCCCTCTACTTTTGAAAAATTACAAAAATGGTCCCTGGGTATTTATTTTTGGAAAATTCACATTTATGGTCCTTGGGTTATTGAAGCTTGGCAAGTTTGATCCTTATGGTATCTTTGGAAAAGTTTCATTTTCAGTCCCTAAAGTTTCAGATTATTACAACATTGGTCCTTGTGGTTATATAAGTTACAAAACAAATGGGCTTTTGTTATTTAATAAACCAAACAAACAAACCCAATAAACAACCCAACCCTTTTATATTACCCCTAGCCCAACTTCCCCTGGCCCATTAACCAAAACCCAAAACACCCTGATATATTAACGGGGTCAAACCCCGGTCAAACTCACCCCTAACCCCTTCTTCCCTCCCACACACATATCCCTAATTACTAGGGTACTTTGCCCCCCTCAACCTCACCTCCATAGCCTCCACCCACCTTTCCTGTCCCCTACACATCACCCAAGCAATAAATACTCCCACCTATAACTACCTAACCAACCCAATTTGCAGTTTACCTTTTCCCGCCAAAAAGCATTTCAAGGGCCAGGATTAAAAGTAGCCATCCAATGGCCATTATTCAATGTGGGAATGAGAGAGAAACACCACCAAGTCCATATAAGTGAAGAAAAAAGGAAAAAGAAGGGGGCAGCTAATTAGTAGTAGTTATAGTTTAGAGTAGATAGTCGCTTTAGTGTAATCTTAATTTCAAGTATGATTTTAAGCTTTCAAGTGTTGTAATAAGTGAATTCAGTGTATTTGAAACCTCTTTCAATCTTTAATTTCATGTTCTAAGTTCTAATTCAGTTTTGGCATTTTTGAGTAAAATTGACAATTCTACTTAATCTTGTGTAAATGTTGTTTTATTGTTCCATTTAGCTTAATTCAAGTCTCTGATAAGCTTTTACAAGATTACTAATCATTAAAACCAGTTTGAGTTCAAGTTAGATAAAATCTCAAAATTCCAAAGTGGTTGAAAAATAAAAAGGCAAGAAGGAAGAAGAAGAAAGAAAGCTATGGAATCTGGTTTAGAACTCCAAGGGGAGTGATAGGAAAGTGTTTTGGCTCTTGGTTCATTGGTCTGTGCTTGAAGCAATTTGTAAGGAATTTTCTCAATTTTTTTTCCATTGTACTGTAGAACAGCTTTATGCTATTTGATTGAGTCTTGCATGCTTAGCTAGTGTTATTTAGTGATTTTATGATGTTAGTTTAAGTGCTTGTTCATTAAAATCCCTTGTTCTCATTTTCCTTCATTTTAACTGTCAAAATAGGATTAAAGTGATTCATGAGCAATTGATGTTATTGGTGGTGTTAATGTGATTAAATCAGTGTATCTTATCAAATTAAGTTCTTTGGAATCATTTTTATGCCTTGAAACAGTTTTATCCTTTTAAAATCACAAATTCAGTTGTCTTAAGGAGTGTTTGGCAAAATCTGTTTCATAGAGCTCAGAGGGGTTTTTGTGGTTATTTTCAGTTTAGACATGTTTCATTAGGACAATATAGCATAGTTAAACTCTTAAATCCAGTGGTGCTTTGCTTGAAAGTCAAAATATCTTTGAATACCTCATTTCATGTTCACTGTTGGTATTTTCAGTTTCATAATCATCAAAATGAATTCAGTAGTTGTTGTTGTTGTTTAATTTCATCATTTTATAGCATAATATAACATAATTAATCACTAGGATTAGATCAAACCTCAATAAAGTCAATCTTTCATCAAATTTCAAAAAGTCAATTTCATAGATGATAAATTTTTGATTAAACTAATTAATTTTCTCTAGGATTTATTATTAGGATTTAGGACTTGAGCTTATAGGATAATATTATTTTGCTGCTTATCTTTATCAATGTATTTTTGGTAATTTTTATTAGCCTAGTTTAACTGCTTATTTTGTGCTTAACTTTGTACTGTTTTCCATACTTGTGTCCTGCTCCAGTCAAATAAGCTCAATTTCATTGGCTTGCTTAATGTTTATTAGTTAGTATTAGCTTTAGCTTCTTGTTGTTTTTAGAAGCCCTCCTGGCCAGCTACATGTCCCTTTGCTTAATTTTCATTTGTCTGCTTATTCTTGTGCTTAAATTTGCCTCTAAATATGACCCTCACTGAGAATTCCACACTGACTCATCAGTGTGGATCACCCAGGTTCATAAGCTCCTAGTGAGCTTACCTTTGGGCTTTAGCTTGTGTATTTGGACTTTTTGGAAAGTTCTTGCACCTAGCTTGTAGATTCAAGGGTTCTTTGGGCTTTTTAAGCTTATTTGATAAGCTAGTTCAGGCCTGCTAGTTGCCTAAAAACCTGTTTGGTCTGTGATCAAATTTGGATTTGCTTATTTCATATGTGTGGCTTATTCAGTGCTTTTTCTTGAGTGTTTCTGCTTATTTAGAGTACATATAACTTGTCTTAGCTTATTTTTCATTTGGTACTCAGTTTATGGATTATTTAGAAGCTGTTCATGGTCAAAAATCCAAGTTGAGCTTAAATAGCTCAACTGTTGGAAACTTAAGCTCTAGCAGAGCTTATTGGTGATTTCTAAAAAGTTTGGTTTTACAAAAGTTTGTTATTTTTCATTGTTTAGCAGAGTTGTAAAAAGAAAAATCAAAAATAAAATTGTTTGCAAAGTGTCTAGAGTGGGATTTGAAGTCTGGTCGTTTGGTTCAGTACTCAAACCAAAGGGGTGCACCATCTGCCCTAAGTTAGTCTTAGTGTTTAATATTTCGTGTGTTATTTTTATGGTAGTGTTAGTCCTTATAAGCTTATTGTAATTAACAGCTTATTTCTCAGCTTATTTATAAGCTTTCCTCTACTTTTATATTTTTCCTAGGCTTATTATACTAATTAGTATTTTTAGAAAAAGTTTTAGAATTATTACTGTTCATTTGCTATTTATTACAATTTAAATTAGTTTGATTAGTATTTAAATAGTTTTTAATTAATAATAATTAATATAATAGTTAAATAAATTATTTTCTTTTTCCAATAATTTTCTTTTATCATTTGGATTCTGAAAATATAATTTTCACATCCGTGGGATTTATATTGGACAGAAGTCACCTTTTATTTCGTTCGTTTACGTAATTTTAAATTATACGTACATGTTTTTAATCTTTAAACGTTTTTAGTTATTTTGTTTTCACGTTCTTGTTAATATAGCTTGTTTTAGTTATTTTCATTCGTATTTCCTTAGTGCAATCATTCAAACAATCAAAACCCCTTTTTCGTTCAATATCACCCGATCACTAGTCGTTTTTGATACCATTCACACCTCGTCGGGACATAACGACCCGGGGATATTCTGTACTCCTCTTGGTTAGCATTGTGACCTGGATTGCTTGACTTGAGTTGACCAAATCCTTGGTCAGTTTTAGTTGACTGTTCAGAGCCAATCAAATTTTGGCGCCGCTGCCGGGGAGGTGTGCTGCGTATTCACAACGTATTTGAAGATTAGTGATCTTTGGATATTCACTCATTGTATATTTACCATCTTTGTCATATTTTCATTTTTTTATATAAAAACAAAATTGATCGTAAAATTTTACCATTTCAGATTACTCTGGGATTACTTAGTGTGATCTAAGAGGAAACGATTTGGTTTTTCAAAACGATTTCCAAAATCATTGTAATTAAGTTTTCAACGAACACAAAAAAAACCAAAAAGATTTTCTTCTTATTTTTACAAAATTTTTATCAAAAATCCAAAAAATATTCCTCTTTACCCTCTTACCCTTTTGATTCTTCATCCCTACCCCTCTGTAAACCTTTGATTCTTTCCTATGTCGTATCCATACCATTTGGGTTGCCAATGGTGTGGTGGCCCTCATAACGGTGGCAATTGCCCCGGCTGTGGCATGGTAGAGTCAGGATACGGGTCTGTCTATAACCAGGATCCCTATTCTTGCCATGACACGACTGATTTATTCCACCAGCCACCAAACCATGAGATACTGACATACTCATGTGAATTTTTTGGAGGTCCTCACCAAGGATTCGAGTGTCAAACCGGAAACACGTTTGTCTATGAACAGTTTTCTGGTAACACTCAGAATTTTGAAAAAGACCAATATCCATATGATTCACCGAATCTGACTCAACAGTTTTACTGTTGTGATTACTGTGGAGGTCCACACTTCAGTTCAGATTGTCAAACGAGGAATCCATTTCCTTTTGACAATTTTGACACACCGTATTATGACCAACCTCCACAGTACCAAATGAATCAAGCAATTCTTCCCGAAATCCAAACCGCATTGGAAATACTTGATGAGCTTAAAGGTTTAGTTAAAGACCTTGCCCAAAGAGACACTCATCAAAAATCTATGGAAGAATTGCTAGCGGAGAGCAGGCTGCTAAAATAAATTCCCAAGATGCTTTTGAAAAATCTATTAGGGAATCAATTGCAAAAGAAAAAGCAGCTAAATCTAGCTCTCAGTTCCGTTTCATTCCTGATGACAGTGATGATGAAGATACCCTTGACATTCTTCAATTTTATAAAGCTTCATCAAGTTCATCAGTTGATATTCCATCAGTTGAGATTCCATCTCAGTCTGTTGTTATCACACCTGAAGTTCACACTCACTCTTTAAACATGGGGGACGAGCATCTTAGCACTATTCCTAAAAAGGAATCGGACGAATTCATAAAGTCTACTGCTGAGAGCCTTGTCCCAATCCCAAGAGAGTCACAGGGAACTTTCGATCATATGTGTGATTTACCTTCCCCTCTTGAGTGTCCAAAAGATCAATTTGAAACTTTCTCCGATTGTAGCGAAGATTGTGCATCTTATGGAGACATCGAGTATGTTGAGGCATCAGTTCCACATTCTGATGCTGATCATCTTCTTGAGGAGTTCGCCGATGAGCTCACTCACATCAATCCACTTCCAACGGGAAGTGACAATGATCTCTTTGACTTTGAAGCCGATCTAGGAGAAATTGAAAGTCTCTTATATCATGATCCGTCACTCACTTCTTATCCCAACAGTCTAAGAGAGAATGTTATTCACCTTGTTCCCGATACATTTAATGCGACTTTCACCAACCCTCTATTTGAATTTGAATCTGAATTCACTGTGATTTCTAGCAATCCAATCTTTGATGAGGAGAGTGATGAGTCCATAATGGAACAAGAATTCACAGATTTACATCATGTGAATGATTCTCTTCATGAGGAGTTCTCCGGTGAACTCACTCATATCATGACTCCTCCGGAGTATGATAGCCCGGGGGGAGATGTCCTAAATCATGAGAATTTGCAAATTCCCAC
>LBNU01000875.1:0-15486 GCA_014162995.1 Artemisia annua | reverse complement strand
ACACAAGTACTTCGTGTGACCATATATCTTCTTTGGTCACACTGTTCAATTGTGTGACATATATTTGTCACATATGTATATCTATAGTGTGACTAATGTTTCGAGCTGATTTGTATCGGTCACACGTCCCGAATTAAAAGTGACTAAAATGTCGAAAAATATTTACCAGTTACCCTCTAGTCACATATATACACAAATGCGTGACAAATATTTTACGAAATGGTCACACAAGTCGGATCAAGTGTGGCTGTTTATTTAAGGATGGTACATTTAGTCACGTAAAAATGTCACCGTGTGACCGTTCAAAAACGACCATGTGTGACGAAAGGTCATTTTTGGCCTAGTGGTAATAAGTAGAATAAATTAGCATATTAGTGGAAATTGATACTTAAATATCAGGATTATTTGACGTCATCATCACCAAATGCGGATCTTATGAAAGAGGACGTATGTAATGTTCAAGTTTTCATTAAGTTCCATGATGTTCCTAATACTGCATTCACGGATGATGGGCTGAGTGCTATTGCAACTAAACTTGGTACCCCATTGATGTTAGACTCTTATACGTCATTCATGTGCACGGAGTCATGGGGTAAGTCGAATTATGCAAGATCCATGATTGATTTACGAGCTGATGCGACGCTTAAAGACATTCTCGTTTTGGCTGTTCAAAATATCTAGGGTGAGGGGTATACTCTAAGAACTATTCGTATTGAGTATGATTAGAAACCTCCAAGATGTTCAAAATGTAAGGTTTTTGGTCACGTTCTAGATAAGTGTCTTAAGAATTTCTTAAAGACGCCAAGGCAAGCTGTTCGTGGAGCTCAGGTCGGTCCGAAGTCTTACTCGGTGGAGGATCAAAACGTTGGATTTATGGAGGTTAGAAGGAAGGCTTCGACGTCTCGAAAGATTGATGGAGTCATATTGAATAAACCAAAGTCTAATTTTGTGTATCGTCCTATGTCGAAACTAGTTAAACCAAGTAAGGATAAGGAGACCAACATGGTAAATGTGGCATCTACATCAGGTACTATGGTTAATACGAGTAATCAGTTTGGTGTTTTGAATTCAGTGGATGTGGAAAACCATTCTACGAGTCAAAAAGCGGATTTGCAAAATAGGGATGGTGTTGCTCGAACACCATTCTAAGAAGGGTGTTGATTTTTTTAATGAGGAAAGTGAAAGCGATATGAAAGATGTGTATGATGAAACTGTGAGCTTTTCGACATCCAAACTTCCAAAGGTTAATAAAGGTTATACTAGTGAATCTGGAGTTGGGACATCTAGTTTGTACGAACAATGAAAAGAGAACTATGAAGAAGTCTCCCATGATGATACTGATTTCGATAATCTGGGCCTTATCGAGAAATAAATGCTTTTGCTAATTCTTCTGATACTAATCTACGTGCTCAAATTAGATAGGAGTTTTTTTTATAGTTATTCATAAGACTGGTTTGTCATTCTTATGATAGTTATGGTTTGAAGCAAAAATGGTGCGTTGTTTACGCACATGTAACGTGTTTAGATGCGGGATTCACCCACATCCTATATATTTAACTGTTTTTTGAAGTAATAAATTTACTAGGGTTTAAACCCTTTACCCAAAAAAAATAAAATAAAATAAAATAAAATAAAATAAATAAAAATCATCAATAGTTTTTAGTTCTCCAATGAACTTTTCCTTGAACCCATTCAAATAGTTTTATAGTTCATACCTAAACATTTACTTTTGTTTATGTTTATGTTAGTGCGATGATAACTACATTTTTTGAATCAACTACGATTTAGTTTAATTTACTATTTTTGCAGTGATCTTTGTAATTCTTTATTAACTGTTAATAAGAACTAAACATTAAAAATTATGGCTAGAATGTTCTTTACTTTAGTGCCATGTAAATAATAACACTTTTAAAGGAACAACAGAAAAAAAAGGCAAATGGCACAAAAAGGCATCAAAGTTAGGGTCAATATCAATCAAGGTATCCAACTTTTTTTCTTGCATATAAAGGTTCTCAACTTTTTTTTTGGCGGATTTTGGTATTTTCCTAACTTCCGTTAACTAACTTCGTTAGAAAGTTACATGTGTTGGTCCTTGCATATATATAACCATTTCATGGAAAGTCCATCACCACAAAAAATAAATTCCAAAAAAAATATTTTCGATAAAAAATAGGAAAAAAAATAAAAAATTAGAAAATAAAATATATATATAAAAATTTAAAAAAAATAGAAAATAAAAAAATTAATAATTTAAAAAAAAAATATTTCCGAAAAAAAAAATAGGAAAAAAAAATAAACAAATAAAATATATATATATATATATATATATATATATATATATATATATATATATATATATATATATATATATATATATATATATATATATATATATATATATATATATATATATATATACATATATACTAAATGTCGAAGCCCGCCCGATGGACGGGCATGACTTATAATTTTTCTTTTTATGGTGTTGCTTAACGGAATTTCATTTTTAAGGATGGGTGCTTAGTTATTATTTTGATGGTCTTAGTTAATGAGAGATTTTGAACAATTCTTAATTGTCTTAACATTTTTATTTAGTGACTTCTGATTATTAGTTGAATGTATTAATTTACGAAAAGCAAGATATATATTTATATTTATGAAACCACATATAGTTGTCTGTGTGAGAAAACAGACCTCTATAAAAACAACCCAACTTTCGGCAAAGCTTTCTTTAAATTTTATTATTGATATTTTCTTAAACCGTGTATTTTTTCAGAGGAACATATATCAGTATATGAATGTACACACTTAAGGTGGAGACTCAAAATTTAAAATTATTGCACTATTATTTTTTTAGAAACATATTATTATACTTTTCTATTTGGGTTAGTCAAAGTATATCCAATGTTCGTAAAGGCTCATCCTCCTACTCTTCACCATTAATGGAACCTTATATTTGAAACCTTTCATATGAACATGTTATTATGTTATTTTCTTCATTTTATATGATCAGGTTTAGAAAATACCACTGCAGTTCTAAGTGAAAGCTTAAGCTAAGTGGTTCAAATGACTACATTGTTGAAGGCTCTGATCTTAGATCTTTGGGCTTCATTAGGCAAAGTCTTAAGTTCTCATCTCAGGTTTCGGCAATATAAATGAATGAATTGACAGGGGAAATCGTGACTCCGGCACGAATTATGCTTGTCGTTGGAGCATAAGTTATGACTGTTTATCCATCGTTAGCACATCACAACTTCCCTGCAATTACATTTTGTGAGTGACGCCTTGCACTTTCTATGATTGATTGGAAACCAATTGGTAAGTCTCGGGGTAATAAGAGTGGTGCAATCAAGGTTTGCCAAATGGTTCATAACTCCAGCAAAGGTGTCCAAACCCAAATCGTGACAACCCAATTTTACTAACTTCAAAGTCTGTAGTTTTCAACGGTTCTAATGGTATGCACAGGTGTGTTATATAATTTTTTAAGAAAAACTTCTTTACTATTACCCCCATCTATTAACTATAACTCAACCTTAAAAACCAAAATATATGTTCACATAAAGGAAGAGTTTTGCACCTTTCCAGTCACATCATTTTTGACTGGGAAGATGGTGAGACTGTAGAGATGGCAGGTAGCTTCAATGTTTGGCAACATAGTGTCAAACTGGATCTACAGCCTTCATCAAATATTACAGACCTTGTTGAAATGAGGTTTCCAACTCTCTTTATTTTTGGGAAGCCTTTTTTTCTGACTAAATTACCATTGAGTTCCTTGCATAGCTTTCGTAGGCAAGCACTCATCAATAGTAGGAAACTATCTTACTTTTCACCACTAAGTCACTCATATTACATTGTAACTAGTCACTTATGTCCTTATTGGTTAGCCAAGTTTCGAGGGGTCTAACCATGATGATCTTGTTGGTCTTTTTTTGTTGGTTCACAGCTAAATCTTGAGATTTAGTATGCACTGTTAATCTCGAGTACATGATCAAAGTAGTCTTTGTCCTGTCTTTTTGGAAGCTTCTAACGCTAAATATAATGAACAAATGTTACTATTCTGTATATAAATGCTCATTGAACTAAGTGAAAATTTAGGGGCAATATATTTATAATCTTTTTTTATAAAACTGTTAAAATAGTATGATATATAGAAATGATGGCACTTACTTGGAAGAGCTAATGTATACTAAATTTCCACAATTCGAATGTAGAGAACTAATGTTGTTGTACACATGCTATATGAGACGAAAGTGATGTCTAAAACTTGCAAAATTTGCAATTGATACTGAGACTTGTCTACTAAGAGTGTCACATTCAACCAAGAGCAAACACTTTGATCCGTTATGACTCATTCAGCAGTTTAACTGGTGTTTTTGATTGACTGCTGCAACAAAATTTAAAGGGGCGTTTGGGTCAACCTGCAAAGTCTTAAGTATTTTAATCAGGCATGTAATACAAATGATATGTTTCACCGTTTAACCTGTATTGACCAATTGATTGACCCACCCATCTTTTTCATCTCTTCTTTTTGGCTTTTTCCATGCTTCACGAGGCAGTTTCATCTCGGCATCCATCGCTATCGTTGCTAGTTGAGAGGAAAAAGTAGTTGAATGATGAACTTATGAATGCTTTTAATACATCATTGGCTCATATCTCATTTGCTTTAAAATCTTCTCCGTGTTGACCAATTAATAGCCACTGCAACACATAAACTTCTAGTTTATTTCTCAATCGATGGTAAAGTTCTATGTCCACAGTTAGAAACTTGTACGTAGTGTATCAAACTATAAACTACATGCCATAATCTGAAACACAAGATAGATGCTTTTAACATGAAAGAACCCAATCTCAAATTTAAAAATCATGAATGTTCCCTAAAAACTAATTAAAAAGGAACATAACTTGGTTAGTATGAGTTAAATTGTAATTAGGCTAATTAAGAAAACAAAAAAACATGTTTCATGATTACATACTCTAAACAATAAACCATGTCTTTTTACAAAAACCCATTTTCTCATAAGCTTATGTAAAGTGTTGGATCGTTATACTCTGACCAAACTATTATATAGCTTGTTAAGGGTTTAGTAGCCTTGGATAAATCCTAATCTACTAACAATGAAACACTGAATTACTCTATTAAGTATGCGGAATTACTTAACAAAGCTAAGAAGAATTAACCAAACTTTGATTATATTAACACCTTAAATCTGCTTGTAGAATGCAGACTATTACAACTCTAACTTATCTCTAAATCGTATTCGTAAAACTCTTATCTCTAATGCCAACCTAGGGATCCTTTTATAGGCACAAGGAAAACCCTAGTCGGTTTACATAACTTGAACGACAAGTATACAATCTCTAACTATAGAATATTCTAGATTACATAATATTCTAATTCTAATAATATATTCAGTCTTTATCTTCAAGCAGTACTTTGACTTATCAACGAGCAGTACTTTGATCACTAGCAGTACTTTGACTTTAATACTTCAGCAGTACTCTGAAGAGCAGCACTTTGATATCCAGCAGTACTTTGATCTTTTATACCCCAACAATCCTCCCCTAACTTGAATTCTACTTGTTTGATTTCAAGTTTTCTTTGTGTAAGCTTTATCTTCATGGAAAGATTGTCTTCTTTGAAAAATACACTCGTTGTTTTGTCATCATCAGCATAAAGTACTTGCAATCTTTATCAGCAACAAACTTTTATCTTTACAGCAACTTAAACTCTTCTTCTCAGCTACTCAGCAACATTAGATACATCAAATCATATTCAGTTTCATACTATTCTCATCACTTCCAGGTGTGTTAACTCCTGTGAGAGGTGAATCATTGAAAATTAATGGATTTTGATGTCTCTTTACCAAAGCCATTAACTCTGGAGTAGCCAATGTTTAGGTTAAGTAAACCATGGTACATTGATAACCATATGATTTTTAGCAAATCATCAGCTATCAACGGATTTGAGTAGTCTTTACCAAAAGCCGTTTGCTTATGGACTAGTTAGTTCTTAGATCTGAACCATGGTGAACTAATTACCATATAAATGGATTTTCCACAGCCTTTACCACAAGCCATTTTCTTGTGGGCTAGTCAACTCTTCACTTATTTCAGATATGGTGAGTTGAAACCATACAATTTTTAGTAAATTGTCAACTAAAAACGGATTTGATTGTCACATCAGAGCCGTACCCTCATGATGAATCAAACTCTTTCTTGTCTGTTAAACATGGTGAGTTGAATACCATTTGTCGTGTAGTACAAGTACTAACACCATGTGTTACTCAAAAACAATTTGTTGCTGTAATTATTTGTGCTTCAAAAATTATTTTGCACATGACAAAAATTGTTATTCCAAAAGAATGTAACTGGTTTTAAGCTGCAAGCAGTACTTTGGGAAAGTACTGTTTGATCAGCAGTACTTTGAATAAAGTACTTGTTTATTCAAAAGATTTTATACAATTAAGATCATACCAGTATTTTTCAATCATCATCCTTCAAAATTGTCCAATTGATGAACAAATTAATCACCATTAGAGCTGTTTCATCTTCTTCTTCAACTTCCATACCATGATCCAGCATCCTCAGCATCAAATCTCTTGTAAGAGGATATCTCCTTTCTGCCAACATGTAGATCATTGTACCATCTTCCAGCTCTAAGGTATGAACACCAGCATTTGAAAAGAATCTCCAGCTTAGAATCTCCCATACTTCTTGATCTTTCCAAATATCATCTGTGCTAGTTTCTTCTGTTTCCCACATAGTAGTCAAATCTCCCAGCAATACTACACCAATTCCATTGAGTGGAATATCTTTAAAATAAGCTTGAATTTGTTGATGTAGATCAAACAAATCTTCTCTATTTATCAGGTGCAATATATCAACCAGCAGATTGAATGCTCTAAAACTTTCATCTTTTCTATGGAAAACAAAATAATCACCATCCTTTTCTGATTCAATAACCTCTAAATCAGATATCTTTGATTTTGTAGTAGAAACTTCTTCTGACTTAGGAAGCTCAAAATCAACAACTCTTAAATAATTTCTCAGTTCATCAACAGTATTGGTCCTTAACTCTATAGTAGGTTTAGACTTCTTTGATGACTGTGACCTAGTTGTTATTCTCTTTCTTTTGTTGCTTTCTTCCATTAGCTTCCTTCCTTCTACAGTATCATAACCAACAATGCCATCTACTTGTCTTTGATATTCAGCTCTGACAGCATCATATAATTCCTTCATTTGTGAGTGATTCAACTTGTTCAGACCCTTGTATCCTCTTCCTTTCAAATAGCCCATATAAAAATTTCGTTCTTGAGCCTTTGTCATTGATTTCTTTGGTTGAACAGCAGCTTCTTGTCTGTCTTTTTCATACTCAGCATCAAGTTCTGCTTGAAGCTTCTTAACAACTGCTTCACTTTGAGCTTCTTGATAAGCCCTTATCTGCTCCATAGAGAATAATTTCTTTTTCTTCTTCTTCTCTGATTCCACCAGAATTCCTTTTCCTTTATCTTTAGGATCAATTGCTTGAGTGGACTTAGGAGAAGGTTGCAGATCTTGAGTTTGTTCAACTCCAGGAATACTAATACCTCTAGGTCTTGACATATTGAGCATAATTTCAGCAATGGTTTCATCATCACTGTTAGTAGGCTTAATCATCTCCTCTTCTTTCTCAACTGGATTAGATGGACCCACATCTTCTTCAAAGTCCAAGGTCCTTGGTGTAATGTGAAACTGTCTCATAGTACTTTGAGCAGTATCTTCATTATTAATACCAACACCAGTACCTTCCAGATCCAATTCTTCTGTATCACCACTTCTGACTTGAGTGTCAGCTTCTTGAAGATTTACTTGCTCAGTCTCATCACTTCTTCTTTCAACAATATCTTGATGAGAAGTTTGTTCTTCAAGTGGTGTCTGTGGAATATTTTGATCAGCAGTCTTTTTATCCACAGTCTTTTGATCATCAACAACATCTTCATTATCAGCATCTTCATTCAAATTCACATCTTCCTTATTCCTCCCCAATGTGAATGAAGATAGCTTTCTTAGCCTTCTTTTCTTTGATTTTGAGACCTTCTCAGGATGTTGACCATGCTTCTTCTGAGATTTAACCCACAATCTATGATGTGTAATAAGAGGCCAGACAGACTTCTTCAATCTTTTGAACTTATTCCTTAACTTCAAGAGTTGTGCAGTTTGATCATCATAAGCTTTCTTTAATCTCCTTAATTCTCTTGTTAAGGCATAATTATCCATAACAGCATCTTCATCAGGTGTATTTTTATCAGCCATCACTCCCTCATCTCCTCCAGATGTCTGATTTCCATCTGTGGAAGTATAATCATTGGGGGTGGGTGGTTGACTAATACCATGACCTGAGTCATTTAGAGCAGTACCTTGCAGAGAAGCAGTCTTTTCTGTAGAAGCAGTCTTTTGAGAAACTTCTTGAACTGGTGAAGAAGCAGTATGTTGTGAAACATCTTCTTCATTAGAAAGTGACTGCTCAGATTGTTGAGATGGAGTTGAAGCAGAATCTCCATGTTCAGAAGCATCCTCTGAATCCTCTTGAACAGCATCTCTAACAGCTTGTGCTACTTCCAACATATATGCAGTAAGAGGTGTATCTTGACCAGAAAAGAGAGGACTCTTTGTAGCCATGAATGTGAACACCTTGTCAGGAAGCACAACAACTGGTAAAAAATCTTGAGGCTTAGGAATACCTTCAAGCTGCTTATTCAAAAACACCTGTATAAACCTAGGATACATCAAGAATGGAGACTTCTTCTTTATGTGATTAATCATTCCATTTAAGATCATCCAAGAGAAGTTGAATGGCTGATTAGTTGCCAATCCTACCAAAGCAGATGCTATGGTTTTGGGAAATTCATTCCAAGCAGTACTCTTGTTGCTCAGACAATGAAGAAGTACATGGATCAAGTACTTCCAATGAGGACTGAATAAGGGTTTGTCAAAGGTGAGTTTTCGAAGTGAACCCTCATATCCAAGATCCCTAAGTGTATCCCAAATAACCTCTTTAGCAAAACAAGCAGTACCTTCTTCATCATTGAACTGAAGGTCTGCTCTTATTTGAGCCTCTGTAATGCGAATATTGCGACCAGCGACCTTAGCAGTGATAAACCAAATATCCAATTCCTCCCATCCAGCAGTAGCAGTAGCCCAAAATTCTTGAATCCAGGGTCCAATCACATCAGGGTTAACCAAAATAGCATAGTTGATTGAAGACCCAGCAAGAAAATCAATGATATCATGAAAAGCAGCATTGACTTCAGTTTTATCTAAATTGGCTACCATATTGTGACGATTGCATGTTGAACGAGCCATTTGTGTATGGTGTGTGAGAGTAATTTGTGAAAAACGGCGAAGGGAAAAGTGAAAGTTTTAACGAAAGAGAAAAGAGTAATAGGGATAAGTAAATATGGGTAAGATTTATAAAATCAAATCCCAATAAATACGAAAGGTTGTTATTTTTATCCCGTATTTCTTTCCAATTTTTAAATGACAGTTACCATAAAGAATTGACCGTTGTATAGTAACAGTACTTCCACGTCAGCATAACAGTACTTTCACATAGCCGTTGAGCAGTACTTTCACCATACAGAACCCAATTGCCTATAAAAAGACCCTTCATACACCTTCCTTCATCACAAAAGCATATCAAAAACTTATCTTCATCTTTCAAAACCATAACTTCACCATGAGCAACTTTCCATTGGTGTATATCTCATCAGATGACTCAAGTGACACAGAAATTGAGTTTAACTTTGACTCTGATTCTGATTCAGACTCAAAACCAGGATGGAGTGATTACTTTCCTCCAATGGCATCAAGCTCAAACCAGAAAAACTCCAAGAGAAAGGCACCAACTGCTGCTCCAGCTACAACATTATCCCAAGAACTGCCAAGAGCCTTGAACCAAGCTTTAGAGACTGCTCTGAAGAACTTGAAGATTCCTGTGGAAGAGAAGCCTGCAAGACTAGAGAAACCTCCAATGCAAGTGCTTTTCCTCCCTTGTCCAAAGATGCAAGCAGTTTTTGATGAAAAGAGGAAGCAAGCTCAGAAGGCAAAACACAACTATCAGGGCAAAGGGAAAAAGCCAATGGAGTAGTGGAATGGAGTAGATAGATGTAGGCTGATGTAGAATGATGTAGACCAGTACTTTATCTCTTCTTATGTAACGACTGTTGTTTTATGAAACAGCAGTACTTTGGTAGCACTTGTAATCTTTTTATGAATAAAAGCATCAGCCTCCCCTTAAATCATAACCAACTATTAATGCCTCCCCTCAAAAATAGCTTAGAGATTTATCATTCCAATACTCACCACTAAATGCTTAAATCTTGTAATATCAAAACCTTTTGTGAGTAAATCTGCCACATTATCATCTGTATGAATCTTGACAACATTAATTAGTCTATGCTCATAGCAATCACGAATAAAATGATGCCTTATCTGAATGTGTTTGGTCTTGGAATGGTAAACTGGATTCTTCACAATACATATTGTACTCGCATTATCAATGTTGATAGGAGTATTCTTGAAATTGAAACCATAGTCCAAGAGTTGATTTTGCATCCATAGAACTTGTCCACAACAACTTGCAGCTGCAACATATTCAGCTTCTGTAGATGAGGTTGCTGCAATTGTTTGTTTCTTACATTGCCAAGAAACTAATCTTCTTCCAAGATATTGACATCCACCAGTGGTTGATCTTCTATCAAAGTTATCTCCAGCATAGTCACTATCTGAAAAAGCTTCCAAATGAAAAGGTGACTCCTTAGGATACCACAATCCTAGTTTAGGTTGAAACTTGAGATAAGCAAAGATCCTTTGAACAGCATTCATGTGTGAAACCTTGGGTGAAACTTGATATCTTGCACATAAGCATACTGCAAACATAATATCAGGTCTTGATGCAGTTAAGTACATGAGACACCCAACCATTGATCTGTAAAGCTTGACTTCCACTGGTTTTCCATCTTCATCCTTGCCAAGTGAATTTAATGATTTAATGGGTGTTGTTACTGGCTTGAGAGTATGAAGATTAAATTTCTTAAGAATGTCAGTGACATACTTATCTTGACTTATAAAAATACCAGTCTTTGTCTATTTAACTTGAAGTCCTAAAAAGAAAGTCAATTCATCCATTGAACTCATCTGAAATTCTTTCTGCATAAGTTCTTCAAATTCTTTCACCATGGATTGTTTTGTAGCACCAAAAATAATATCATCCACATAAACTTGAACTAGCATGATATCCTTTTTGTCTCTTTTAATGAACAAAGTCTTATCAATGGCTCCTCTCCTATAGCCATGTTGCAATAAGAAGGTTGATAGTCTCTCATACCAAGCTCTAGGTGCTTGATGAAGACCATATAAAGCTTTAACAACCTTGTAGACTTTGTTTGGATGTTCAGGATCTTCAAAACCAGGAGGTTGTTTCACATAAACCTCTTCTGTAATCTTTCCATAGAGAAAAGCACTCTTAACATCCATTTGGTAAACTGGAAATCCCATAAAAGAAGCAAAAGCAAGAAATAGTCTTATAGCTTCAATTCTTGCAACAGGAGCAAAGACTTCATCATAATCAACTCCTTCTTCTTGTTTGTAACCTTGGGCAACCAGTCTAGCTTTGTTCTTTATCACATTTCCTCTTTCATCTCTTTTGAATCTGAAAACCCATCTTGTACCAATTACCTTCATTCCATCAGATAGATCACATAAGACCCATACTTCTTGAAGTTTAAACTGAAGAAGTTCTTCTTGACAGGCTTCAACCCAACTTTCTTTGGATAATGCTTCCTTTATGCTTTTGGGTTCTTCTTGAGAGATGAAATAAGCAAATAAACAGGTCTGTTGATCTTTATGGTTCAACCTGTTTTGCTTATGAATAAAGCTAAGTAAAGCATTTTGAGGCTTAGTTATGCTTTTAGCTTTTGATCTGGTAAGAATACCAGAAGTTGGAGAAACAATGATCTTATTGGAAGGATGATTCTTATGTACCCTTGAAATGTGAGTAGTTGGTACATTAAGATCATCTTCCAAATTTGTTGAGTCAGGACCTTGTTCACCAAAAATCCCTTCATCTTGTAGCTCATCATCTGATTCTTCAAATGTAGGCAATGATGAATCAGTCCAATCTTCAGTGTTTGTCCAAGTATTTGACTTGATTCCCCCAGAAGTCTCCTTCATCATAATTAGCAGTACCTTGATCCAAAGTACTGGGATCCAAGGACTGGTTCTTCTTAGAAGATTTTTTTTTTGTTTGTTCTGGCTTCATAAGACTCTTCTAGATCATCTTCATAAGATTTTGCAAGTGTTTCTTGAAAAAGCATCTTATTTAATTCATCTTTGTATTGGCTTGATCTTCATCAGATACTGTTTTACTTGGCTCATCAGTATCTTGCTTATCAGCAGCAGCACCTTTGTCTTTGTCAGCACTCGTAGGACTGTGATTGACACCATGAAACTATGAACTGTATATTTTCATGCTTCTAATGAACAACTTGATTCTCTCCCTAACAGGCCACATAGGGTTCATCGAAGGAGTCAAAATATCAAGATCAAACATCCAATCGGACCTTTAACCTTTCCTAAATTGGTGATCTTCAAGGAATTCAACATGAAGACAGTCTTGAACCTTCTTTGTAACCTTGTTGTACACCGAACGCTTTACTGTTGGTAGAATAGCCTAAAGATAATCCTTCCATCAGACTTACCCTTCAAATTTTCCCAAATTGTCAATGGTTTAAGGATGTATAGAGGACATCCAAAAGGTTTCATAAAGCTGATACTAGGTTTTCTGTCCATCAATAACTCATAGGGTGTCTTCATCTGAGGTTTTTGTATAGAAACTCTATTCAAACAGAGGATTGGTGAGATAGTATGGAATGTTCAAAACCAGGTATTAACAATTCTCTATTTGGACTGCTGGGATAAGAAGTGAGTGAACGGATCTGATATAGGAGATTTTCAATTCTCCATGATCGGCTTCGAAATCGAGGAGACCATCCCATTCCTTTCCAATGAAAGTGGATTGATGTGAGTAAGTTCATTGGCGAACTCCTCAAGAAGAGGATAGAGCATCAGACTGTGGAACTGGTGCCTCAACATACTCGATGTCTCCATAAGACGCACAATCTTACGGTAAAATCGGAGAAAGTTTCAAATTGATCTTTTGAACACTCAAGAGGGGAAGGAAAATCACACACATAATCACAAGTTCCCTGTGACTCTCCTGGGATTGGGACAAGGTTCTCAACACTAGACTTTATGAATTCGTCCGATTCCTTTTTAGGAACAGTGCTAAGATGCTCATCCCCCATGATCAGAGAGTGAGTGGGAATCTCGGGTGTGATAACAGCAGATTGAGATGGAACCTCAACTGATGGTATCTCAACTGATGAATCTGATGAATTTTTATAAAATTGAAGAATATCAAGGGTATCTTCATCATCACTGTCATCAGGAATGAAACGGAATCGAGAGCTAGATCTGGCTACTTTTTCTTTCACACTGGATTCCCTAATAGATTTTTCAAAGGCATCTTAGGAATTTATTTTAGCAGCCTGTTCTTCGGCTAACAATTCCTCCATGGATTTTGGATTATCTTGGGAATGTTTAATTCCTTTTAAATCTTTCACTAAATCCAGAAGATCAAGGACAACTATTTTGTTTCTAAAAATTATAAATGGGTCATTGATTGAGGGGGAGAGTGATTTCAAAATCATAAAAATATCACCATAACAAATTTTTGTGTACATAATCAGCAGTGAATAAAAATGTGATTTTCACGTTATGTGTCAACATATGAATTTTTCTAGAGTTTCTCCTTAAACTCTAAATCATTTCAAAAGCTCATCATCTCTGACACATAACAGACTCCCTCCATAATTAAGGGGGAGTAAAAGTTTCGTCTCATTATCAGTATATGTTTAAATCAGTCCACATTTTTCTCCCAAAATTTTTTGAACTTATTTCAATCAATTGGGATCACAAAATCTCAAATGATTTGAAATTTGTGATCGGGGGAGAGAATGTGATTTATGTAAGAAATCTGATAAAAATGTGATGTTTTGGAATCAAATGTATGCTCTCCCATATGTGCCAAACTCTTTGATATATGAATGCACATATTGAGGGGGAGCAAAATGGTTTTCGGTGACAAAAGGATTTGGCATCTCATGTACGCGTGACTCAGACTTAACAATTGAATTGACGAAACACAACTGTTAGTATTCGAAAGGATTTATCCAAGTAGAAAGTACTGTTTCGAGAAGCTCTTTTTAGATGTATACTTTGACGGGTCTAACTTCCTTATTAAGGAATGTTAACAACTTCAAGTTAGTTATTAGGGCTAGTTATCTCCTAAAAGCTAATAACGGATCCCTTAAACTAAGCAACGTAAACGTGTCCCTCGAGTATATGTTTATTAAGAGTGGATCAATTCAAAAAGTGCAACTCACCCCGACATGTGCAAATTTCTATCAAAAATCTATGAGCACATGTTAAGTTGGAGCATTTGTAAATCATAAAACTCTCAAGGTGACAGTAAAAATGTGTTTCTTAATCATCAACACTTTGAGAGAATTTTCAACGATTTGGTTGATGGCAACATAGGATAGTCATGAAGTTATAAGGTGGCTATGGTTAGGAAAACCGTCCTATGATCCGCCAGAGCCGGAGGGATCTACCCAAGGACAATACCAAATAGATAGTAACAGAAAGTCCTTATGTATTTATGAAAAAAGGAGATAAATGAGAAAGGAGAAAGAAGGGGTTGTAGAATTAAAAAGAAACGAAATGAGAAAGGGTGAAAAGAAATAGCCCTCCCATTTATTCAACCTTAGGGCATAAACCGGGTTCAATTCATATGCTACTGGTTGTTGCTAAGGCGACATCGGTATTGAAGAAAAGACGTCATGGAACCAGTGACGCATTGTACTAAACCTTCTAACCACTCAAGGTCTCTCAAAAGAGCTTGTTTCATTCTCACGGGGAACCCTGCATAATCTATCGACCGCTCATTATGAGCCATGTTGATATTGAAACAGGAGACACCGCTCCAGTCTCCATCTACCAAATAATGCACTTATTGAGTCTAGATCCACGAGATACATCAAAAGATCTCATAGGAACACATGCTACTTCTACACTGGTTGTTCAACATTAAGGACACCAGATGTAACATTATGAGTCCTACGCAGATCTTAGCAATCTGCCAAGAACACTTATGAGGGAATATACGTATGTAATTCCCAGTGATTGAGTGGAAATTCCTGCCAGGGTCAACATCAAACAGCCCTGAAAGTAGGTCACATCGGTAATTCCTTGTGGATTACGCTTAGTAATTGATTGGCTCAGAAACAGTCAACAAAAGTCAACCAAAGAATTGGTCAACTAAAGTCAAACTATAAAAGAGTCAATGCAGTGGCCAAAGGAGTATAGGAATTCCTCGGGTCGTTTGAA
>LBNU01000873.1:3906-18249 GCA_014162995.1 Artemisia annua | reverse complement strand
ACGAGCAAGGCATGCTGCGGGAACTTCAAGAACTAGGAGAACACCACAACAACACGATGGTGATCTTCAAGTCCAAATGAAGAAGATGACAACATTGGTTGGTCAGCTCTCAGATGAAGTAAAAGAGCTAAAGCAGACAAAAGCTCAGGTTGATAAGTACAAGCAAGCTGATATGAGTAAGATGATCAGAAAATACACCAATGACTACTTGGCTGAGAATCTCATGACTGCAGTATCTCCAGAGTTGTTTGAACTTCTGAGACCCATCAGAAAAGAGCTGAACACCAGTATTCAAGAAAACATCGTCAAAACGCTTCAGTCAACACCTTTCTACCTTCAAACGAACAGGCCTCCTACTGAGCCTGAGGCTCTAACCGTAGAACAACTGGAAACTTTGTTAGCTTCCAAACTCACTGAGAAGGAAGAAAAGACCGATGAAGAAGCAGCATTGCTTGAATCCCTAAGGGCAACCGAGTCATGCAAAGAAGCCGCTGGTAAACGCAAACGTCCTAGGAAAGACGATGATCCGGACACAGACTCACAATGTAAGAGAACCAAGTCTAGCCGCGAACCATCATCATCCAAACAACCACCAGCATCAAAGGCTTCCACCCGCAAACCGCAAAGTTCAACATCCAAGTCTGGACCCACAGCAGCAGAAGAACCATTCATGCTTCATCACGATGATCAACAGGAGGAACCACAACCTGTATCCACTCAAACTGAATCTCCTGAACCACAAGCTAGACCATCATCAAAAACTCAGACTGAAAAGTCTAAGGGAAAGAAGCAGAAGAAGCACTCCAAACGTTTCACATGGTTTGATGCTCCTGAGGTTCCTGAATCAGACTGGGTTACCACAATGATCAAAGCTCATCCACCGCTAGAAACCGAAGAACCACTCCTGGGCAACACTATACAATACGCTCAGAGTATTCTATCGGGTCTTCAGCTGGAGAAGGTGACAAAAGCTGAACTAAAGCGGATCAACAAGGAAGCTCGTGACTTTCTTAAAGCACGATCAGGAAACAAAGTAGAGTTTGACTACCATTTGCAGAACATTGCACCAGCTTTATCAGACTCCTTTGATTGGCTCAATCCGGAATGCAACTTTGATGCACATGCAAAGCACAACGAACCGTATTTCACAGACTGGACCAAACCTTTACCTCTTCAAGGCTTTGCTGACAAGCCTAGAATCCCGTATCGGTTCTTCTTCAACTACGATCTCCGCTACCTGCAACACGACATCAAAGCTTCCAAAGATCGCTACAAGTCTTCTTTACGGATTTCAGTACCAGCTGCTCGTTATGAGATTCCAAACATTGAAGAAACCGCTCCGATATTCAGCAACTCTATTGTGGAATACAACAGAGACGCTTTGTTTGGAATTCAGAACTGGTCGGAACGACGAAAGCTCGGCTACACTCACAGACGTGAACGTACATCCGGTGATGTGAAGCACAAAGGCCGAATCGTCGCAATAATGCAAATCCTGGAAGACAAACGGTTTGATTATGTCTACATGAAGGAAATAGTGGTTAAGAGGCAAGACGAACAGCTCTACAAGTTTTGTGAAGCCGATTTCCCACATCTTTATCTAGATGACATAGAAGATATGTATCTAGAGAAAGTTCAAGGAAGAATGAGGGGCTTCCCAACGTCAACTCAGTACAACTTCATCTCTTCCGTGCTCATGTACATAAGGCAACTGATCATCCGTGAACGTGTAGAAGATCTGCAGTTAGGTGTCGAAAGCTACCAGAATCACCTCAACTTGACCAAACCACAACTCATGATCGAAGAACTACATGACGCATCTCAGCTAATGATTCTCCAACAACCAAAGTTCGGGGTTACTTACCTCAACTCAAAGCATCAGCTACGGTTCATGCGGTTCGACGAGCTTCATAAGTTCTGTGATGTTACCTTGCAAAGAGTTCGTGATGGTTTAGTGGAGAGATTGACGGACGATCTGAATAAGGTGAAAGAAGGAAAGCATACTCGTTGGAATTCTAGCACTCGAAGAATGGTAAAGAACTTCATCCATGCCATCGAAGAAAGGCTCAACCGGAGGGAGCAGATTAGGAGATTGGAAAGTTACATCGGGGTTCGTCCATCGTTTCCGATCCTGACATTTCAGAGGCCCAATGCAAAGTTCACCGACTTCAATGCCTTGACTTCATCTCAGACATAAGCTTTTGGTATAACCTTTCATAATTTCAAATTCATTCTCATTAATTAAGGCTTGTGTACACATAACAGTGCACAACCCATACCTTGTAAAGAAAGGACCCTGTGGTACGCATCAGTGCTACAATCCTAAGATAAGGAGCGAAGGCTTCTTACTTTTGAGTAGAATTTATTAAACTTTTCAGATTTTCACAATTCTGCTCAAAAGACAAGTATTTCACCTCAATGAGTATCCACAAGTTGAGGGGGAGTACTTGTACCAAAACATCGTTCTTAAAATCTCAAATCTTTGATGATAACTCCCCATAAGACTCAAAAAGCATATTTTAATCAAAATCGTTTGCAAAAACAACATTTGATATGCTATTTTTGAGGGGGAGAAGAAGAAAATGATTAAAATATGATGTGGCAAAATTGTATCTCACTCGAGCTCGACTCAGAATTGACCCAAGAATTGACGAAACAAAAACCGTTAGTATTCGAAAGGATTTATCCGAGTAGATTGTACCGTTTCGAGAAACTCTTTCTAGACGTTACTTTGACGGGTCTAACTTCCTTTATGGAATGTTTACAACTTCAAGGTAGTTATTAGGGCTAGTTGTCACCTAAAAACTGACAATGCATCCCTTTAACTAAGCAACGTAACCGTGTCCCTCGGGTACATGTCTATTAAGAGTGGATCAATTCTAAAGTGCTAACTTCTCCCGCATGTGTTATTTTCCGCAAAATATTCATAAGCACATGTGGAGGGGGAGTATTTCATAAGAAAATAAAACCCTCAAAGTGTTATAAAATGTTTTTTTTCACAAACACTTTGAGAGATTTTCAAATGAATGGTTTCAAAAGGCATCACTAGGATAGTCATGGAGTTATAAGGTGACTAAGGTTAGGAATAACCGTCCTATGATCCGCCTAAACCGGAGGGATCTACCCAAGGACATCACCAATAGTTAGTATTTAGAAGTCCTTAGGTATGATTCGAAAAAGGAGAAATGAATGAAACGGAGAAAGAAGGGGTTGAAGAATTAAAAAGAAACGTTATGAAAAGGGTGAAAAGAAATGAGCCCTCCAAATTATTCAACCTTAGGGCAGACACCGGGTTCAATTCATATGCTACTGGTTGTTGCTAAGGCGACACCGGTATTGAAGATAAAAGACGTCATGGACCCAGTGACGCATGCACCTTAACCTTCTAGCCACTCGGGTATCTCTCAAAAGATACTTGTTTCATTCTCACGGGGAACCGTTGTAATCTATCGACCTTCTATTTAGAGTTGGTTGATATTGAAACAGGAGACCCTGCCCCAATCTCCGCATAGGAAACCATAAGTTGCACTAATTGAGTCTAGAGCCACGAGATACATCAAAGATCTCTTAGGTACACTTAGTAATCTTACATTGGTTGTTCTACATCAATGGACACCAATTGTAAATTATCGAGTCCTTCGCAGATCTTAGCAATCTGCCTAGAACGTTCATGAGGGATTTACTTAGGTATTTCTCGAATGATTGAACGGAAATCCTGCCAGGGTCAACATCAAACAGCCCTGACAGCAGGTCACTTCGGTAATTCCTCGTGGGTTACGCTTAGTGTTTATGATGGCTTCAAACGGTCTACAGTCGTGGGGTGATCTCCAGCGACTCACCTAATCGTGGGTGTACTTAGTTGTGCCCGTGTAAGCTCCTTAGGGGGTATCCGATTAGGAACGGCCTTGGCGCGAATTAGAAGGAGTCTTCACACTATGCTGTTGACGAATTCTAGTTCAAACCTGTAAGTACCGGTTGTATTATTGCTAACTGTTTTATTTCAGGTACAAATGCCATCTTGAACACCAACTTCCACATGCTCATACATACATCTCAAATGCCAAAGAAAGCTCGATGCAACATCACAGTCTAAAGAAAAGATTCTACGACAACAATCATGAATCTTCAACAACAAAGACAAAGAGCTACGAATGCATAACTACAACACAGTCAAAGATGTATGAGCATGTCGGAACGGAGCGAATTCATTGGAGACACCGAAAGTGACGTATGGCGGATTACAACATCATCTATCATTTTCACATCAACAAAGACAAAGAACAAAGAATGATGAATCACTTCTACTACAATCATTTTGAAGACGTCTAAAGCTACAAATGTCAACAGTTAAAGTCCAAAGACAAAGACGTCAAGCAACCTCGATGACCGTGACGAACTTCTATCCTTCAACAATCCTTCATGACCGATCCTTAGGGGGAGATTGTTAGGATCATAGTTTTCAACTATTCAGTCAAGTCTCGGTCATTTCAGTCAATGTAATAGGTTGCTAGAATTATCATAATTAGCTACGTTATTTAGTTACTCGTATGGTTTAAACGTCCAATGGGCCTAAAAGCCCATTCGTTTGGATAAGAAGGAAAGGAAGGGTGTTTCCCTATCCTTCTCCTCTAAATAGGACATTATGTCTTCTTGTAATATTGTTGGTTAATTTCATATCTTAAGAAAACTCTTGCTCTTTCATCTTTCATATTGTTATTAATCAACCAAGTCTAATTCTCATCTCATTTCTCTTATAAGATTACTTGTGCTTACAAATATGGTGACCTAACAACAGCTGCTCAGTTGAAAGGGATAGCAAATGATTGAATAGAAAGGTTGTACTATAATGCATACAGAAGAGTTCAACAGTTTGTGTCAATGAAAGAGAGATGAGAATTGCAAGACAAATAAGAAGATAAGTGTTTAGAAGAATCCCCCCAATATCAAGGAGGAAGTTTAATTCAAGAAACTTGTGGATTTGCAAAGGAATCACAAGTTTAGGGGAGGATTGTTGGGAATTAAACTATCAGTACAAACTGTTAGTGTTATAGTTCCCACTGCTGGAAGAATGCACTAGCAGTGGAAACGTCATTCCCACTACATACTGTTACCACTGCTAATAAGATAACTGTTATGATAAGTATGGAAATGATCTTGTAAATATTCTATTTAGTTAGTCTTATACTTATCTTGTAAAGGACTCCTTGTGACTATAAAAGGAGATCCTAGGATTAGGGTTTAACATAACTCTCATACGAATTACTCTAGAGAGCTTCAAGGTGTAACCCTAGTGATAGCTAAGATCACTCGTATTATTATCATTAATAATATTGAAGCTTTGTGTTACATACTACTGTTCTCACTCACAATACATCACATAAACTATCTTCTAAGTGTTACTAAGTAAATTCCGCGTGCTTAATAACATTAGGTGTGTGTTTAGATCCATCAAAACACTTACCACAATATCGCATATCGTTAATTGTCTGCCGCTAGAAACCTCCGTTGCTATGCACGGGTACTCGCCTAGTATTTTTAATTTATATTTTCATCCAAACGCTTTTAAGATTACTTTCGGTAGATTGGTAGCCTATTGTCATCATCATCATGTTCTAATTTGTACTATCAAGATTTATTATTTGTTTGTTTAAAGATTAATTTATTTTGAAATGTATATTATTTTCTTATAAACTCAAAAGTATTATACTATATTTATAGAATAGTTTAAGTATTTTACATTGAAATATGTATTTAGATAAAGAGTGATCACTCATTGTATGAACTTATAATGCATCTACCTTGAAATAAGCAATTTGATATCTTAAAATTCTATCAACAATTTCTTATAAAATGATTATTATTGCAGTGTTGATAAAAAAATTAATTTATTCGCTCAAGTTTCTTCAGAATCCATATCAAGGTGCCAGAAGAAAACTTGGCCACTTCAATGACTCTAAACAATCTTTTCTGCTTCTTATCGGTCACATACACAAGGCATAGTCCATGGCCGTGTCTTGTAAAGCAAGTCCAGCTCTTGATTTTCTGAATATCGACGCGGTGGCGCAAGCTAACATTGGAGGAGTCAAGTTGATGTTCCTTAGATAGCTTTCAATCCCTATATGGAAGTCTTCAATGTGAGCTACTACAATATTAGCCTTCATGAATATCATAACTGATTCGATCACATCTTGATCAATGGCTTTCTTGTTGAAGCAGTATCTTCTTTTTGTAAGAATATCTTCAAGGTCATGAGGATGAAAATTTATGTAGTCAGCTTCTGTGAAGTGGTAATGTTGATTATCGGTGCGAACAACGTGATATTCAACATAGCTATGAGAATGTTGATATTCAGAATTGACTTCAACTTATCTGAGGATTCTGTGCTTCAAGTAGACTTCAACATGAGGCTTGCATTTGAGATGCCTTAGTCGATAGAAACCCCTCGATCTTTCATTTACGTTGATTATCCCCAGATAGGCATCGGGGTTGTACTTCTCACGACTTACTTCTTCTTCAGAGAATATATCCAAAAATCTTTCTTCTTTCAGAAAAGGTTTGGGAATCTCCTCATAAGTTGTGACTTCCTTTGTTAATGGTTGGTATTCTTTAGGACCTTTACGAATGTATTTGAGATCGTCGTTGAAGTAAGGAACTAAAGGTGCGGTGTCAGATCTTGGAACTCGGGGAATTTGTTTCCATAAAGGAGATCGTTCTCTTCTGTTCATCTCCGTAACATTCCAAACCTTTCATGCAAATTCGAGAATATACCGTCAAGCCTTTCAGTTGTAGGATCTTTGATTTGTTCTTCAGTTTGTATTGGATCCTTTAACACATCTTCAAACACATCATTTACATCATCATCTGAAACATCAAACCCTCGAGCTCTAGAGGTATTTCACCTTCCCGATACGTCAAGTCATTCCAGTAATCATCATCACCATCTACACCTTCCTTCTGAATATTACCCTCAACATTGTCATTCAAGTTCACATCTTCATGTTCATCAGTTTGTTGTTATGAACCAGATTTATGTAGTTGAGGTGATGATGAGTGCTCAAACACTCATCGTTTTTGGTCTAATATAAACTGCAAAACATACAAAAACACTCAATAATGCATCAAAATAAGTGAAAATATTCCAGGATCGTGTTTTATGTGTTTTAGATGCAAAACGTTTAAAAACGTGTGAAAAACGTACAAAGTTTGCAATTTTGGCAGTTTCAGTCCCCCAACTATCTAATTTTGACAAAACTAGTCCCTGAGCATTTATTTTGTAAGAAAAGTCAACCCAAGTCTTTTTAAAATAATAATTTAGCAAAAATAATACTTGGGTGAATTTTTCAGAAAATTACAAGTTTAGCCCCTCAACTTTCAATTTTGGCAGAAATGGTCCTTGGGGTTTCAAATTTTGGAAAATAATGATTTTGGTCCTTGTGTTATTGGAACTTGGCAAAGTTGGTCCTCTTATTATCATTGGGAAAGTTTCACATCAGGTCCCTAACTTTTAAGCTTATTACATATTTGGTCCTTGTGATTAATAAACTTATAAACCAAATGGACCACTTATGTAATTTACCTTATAACCCAAAACAAATCCAGCCAACCCTTCTCTATCACCCCTGGCCCAACACCCTTTCCCAGCCCATTAACCCAAACATAACACCCCCGTTTTATTTAAACCCCGGTCAAACCCCATTTGACTCACCCCTAACCTCCCATTCCCACCATTAGCACCTTAATTGCAGGATGTTTGTCTCCCTCAACCTCACCACCATAGTACCAATCACCTCACCTTCTTGTTCCCCCCAGTACACCTTCACAATTAATAATTCCACCAGCCCAAACCTACCTTTCCTGTTTTCCCGCCAAAAGCAAGAAGGACGGCCAAGATGAATTTAAGCCAATCCAACGGACCAAAATGAAGTGGGAAAGTCATGGAAACCTTCTGGGATCTATAAAAGTCAAGAAAAGAGAAAGAAAAGAGGGAGTAGTTAGCTAATGTAGTTGTAGTTTACTTTTATCATGTCGTTCTTAGTATAGTTTAATTACCAGTTGTATTTTCTTGTTAAAATCAGTTGTAATCCATAATTTCAGTATAATATTAACTCTGTTTAATCATAATTTCAAGTTTTACTTGGCAAATTCATATTTGGCAATTTTAAAGTGAAATTGACAACTTCACTTAATTCATGTTAAAAGCTGTTTCAGTGTTTCATTAAGCTAAATTTTAGTTTCTTATAAGCTTTTATAAGTTCTCTAAGCTATTTAATGAGTATTTATTCAGAATTCATAAAATACCAAAAATACAAATTAATTAGTAAGAAAATAAAAAAATCAGTGTGAAGAAAGAAGAAGCAGAGAAGCATGGTGGATTTTGGATTTTCATGGTTGTAGTGTCTCATGGGAGGCTATAGGTAGTGGTTTGAGCCTTGGTATCTTTGTTCTTGCTCAGGACCATTTGTAAGCTCACAATTCCAAGTTTTTGCATTATACTGTAGCATAGCTCAATAGGACTTGGTTGCTGCTTATCTTTGCTTAATATGGTTTGTTTATGATTATTAGATAAATTCTTATTCATGTTTCATAGTTGTGTTAAGTTTTCACCACATTCTCACCTAAACTGTTAAAATGGCATTATGATTAACTGTGGGTAAATGTTGTTAATATCTGTATTTTTGAGCTTAAAAGGACTTGTTCCATCATTATATGTTATTGAGAATCAGGGTTATGACTTTAATCAGTTGCATGCTTTGAAAATCATGTTTTCAATAGTTTAAAGGTGTGTTTGGTTTAATCTGGTTCAGAGTGTTAGGACCTTTATTGTGGTAATTGTTGGTTCAAATATGTCACATTAGGTTAGTTTAGGTCAGGTAAACCATAAAAATCAAGAGTTGTTTAATAAAAAGTCAAAAACTCCTTTCATCCATTCTCATTCAGTCACTGTTAGAAATTAGATTAGCAAAATCATTTAACTCAGTTCAAAAATAGTTAATGTAGCTTAGGTTAGTTTTATTTTAGCTTAATATAACTTAATTCATCAGTTAAAGGTTTTAGAAATCCATTTAAGTCAGCTTTGCATAAAAATCTCAAAAAGTCAAAAGTGTTAACTGATAAAATGGAAGGATTTTCTTGATCTTCTGTAGGATGTAATATAGATTGGAAATGGATAATTCTTGCTATTTTGTGTTCTATGGTTGCTTGTGTTTGTGAATCAAGAAAAATATCCAAGTTGTTGTTTCATTTGATCATGAAAAATCAGCCTTGAACTTGCATGCTTGACCAATAACCTCCCCTGCACCAGTCACATAAGCTCACTTTCCTTAGCTTGCTACTTGTTCTCCACTGCATATTAGCTTGTGTAATTTGGTTTTCTGTTAAGCCCTTCTGGCCATCTTCATGTTCTTGTGCTTATTTGCTGTTTTGTAGCTTATTTTCAAGCCTAATTTTGCTCATCAATATTGTGCCATTTCACCCAGTGCACTGAGTAGTCAGTGTGTAGTCCCATGTTCATAAGCTTTTGCAGAGCTTATCAGTGGACTTAGGACTGTGATCTTGGACTTTTTGAGAAGCTCACCTAGCTTATTTTTCATATCCAAGCTTGTTTTAAGCTTCCAAGCCTTTGCCCCTAGCTAAAACTAGCCTACAAAGTCACTGCAGGCCTGTTTGGTGTGTGAGGTATTTTGGATTTGCTTATTCTAGCTTATTGACTTTTCCAGTGTTATTGTCTTTTCATTCTAGCTTATTTCACATTAGTTAAGCTTGTTTCCAGCTTATTTTAACTTTAGTTTGTAGCTTTTAGCTTTTTAGAGCCTTTTAAAACTTGAAAACCCATTTGAGCTTGAAAAAGCTCATCTGTTGAGCAAAAAGCTCTCCACAGAGCTTATTTGGCTCTTCTAAAAAGTTTTCCTTTTTAAAAGTTGTATTATTCTCATTGTTTTATGTTTCTGTAAAAAAAAAAATCAAAAAGAAAAATAAATGAGTAAAATGTCAATTGTGGGACTTGAACCCTGGACCTCTTGGTTATTAGTGACAAAATCACCATGAACCCAGGCACCATCTCCCCTATGTGTGATTTAGTGTTTTAGATTTCCACAGTTTTATTTATACTTAACCTTTTCCATTTTGCTTATTAGAACTTATTCAGCTTATTTTTCAGCTTATTTGTAAACTTTTTGGCATTTTTATAATTTTCCTAGCTTTCTTATACTACTAAGTATTTTTAGAAAAAGTTTTAGAATTTTTACTTTTCATTTACTATTTATTATAATTTAAATTAGTTTAATTAGTATTTAAATAGTTTTTAATTAATAATAATTAATATAATAGTGTAAAAAATATTTTTCTTTTTCCAATAATTTTCTTTTATCATTAGGTTTGTAAAAAAGTAATTTTCATATCCGTAGGCTTTTTATTTCTTTAAACTCGCGTTTTATTTCGTACATTAACGTTATTTTAATTTTAACTTTCGCGTTTTTAGATTTTTAAACGTTTTTAAGTCATTTCCTTTTACGTACTTGTTCTTATAGCTTGTTTAAGCTATTTCATTTTTATTTCCTTAGTGTAATCAACTCAAACCCTTTACTGTCCAAATTCACCCGATCACAAACACGTTTTCGATACAATTCACACCTCACTGGGGAATAAACGACCCGGGAATATTCTATACTCCTTGGACACTTGCATTGAGCTCTTAGATAGTTGACTTTAGTTGACCAATTCCTTGGTTGACTTTTGTTGACCGTTTCTGAGCCAATCAAATTTTGGCGCCGCTGCCGGGGAGGTTGTGTGCGTATTCAAACGTATTTGAAGATTAGTGATCTTTGGATATTCACCTCATTGTATATTTACCATATCCTTGTCCATATTTTCACTCTTTTTATAAAAATCCAAAATAATCGTGAAGTTAATTCGTTTGACTGATCGATTGCCAAAAAGATTTTCCTTCTTATTTTGTTTGTACAAAATGTTTATCAAAAACCACAAAAATATTCATCTTTACCCTCTCACCTCTTTGATTCTTTATCCCTACCCCTCTGTTACCATTTGATTCTTTCTATGTCTCATCCACACCTTCTTGATTGTCAATGGTGTGGTGGTCCTTATAATGGTGGTAATTGCCCCAGTTGTGGCATGGTAGAGTCAGGAAACGGGTCTGTCTATAACCAGAATCCCTATTCCTACCATGACACGACTGATTTATTCCATCAGCTACCACACTATGAGACTCAGCAGTTTTACTGTTGTGAGTACTGTGGTGGTTCACACTACAGTTATGATTGTCAATCGGGAAACACGCTTGTCTATGAGCAGGTTCCTGATAACAATTATGACTACAGCACATACGACTCACAGCCACATCAGTTCAACTGTTGTGACTACTGTGGAGGTCCACACTTCAGCTCTGATTGTCAAACAAGGAATCCATTTCCTTGTAACAATTACGACTCTTCGTATCATGACCAACCTCCACAGTACCAATTGAATCAGGCACTGCCACTTCCTCAAAATCTTCTCCTTGATCTTCTGGATTTAGTGAAAGATTTAAAAGGAATTAAACATTCCCAAGATAATCCAAAATCCATGGAGGAATTGTTAGCTGAAGAGCAAGCTGCTAAAATAAATTCCCAAGATGCCTTTGAAAAATCTATTAGGGAATCCATTGCAAAAGAAAAAGCAGCCAGATCTAGCTCTCGATTCCGTTTCATTCCTGATGACAGTGATGATGATGATATCCTTGATATCCTACAATTTTATAATGATTCATCCAGTTCATCGGTTGAGATTCAATCTGTGGAACCACAGAGGGACAAGAGTATGGAAGAATTACTAGCAGCTGAGCAAATGGAAATTGTAAAATCCATGTATGCTAGCCCTTCTCGACTCCCTCAGTCTGCTGTTATCACACCCGAGGTTCCCACTCACTCTCTAAACATGGGGGACGAGCATCTTGACACTGTTCCTGAAAAGGAATCGGACGAATTCATAAAGTCTAGTGTTGAGAACCTTGTCCCAATCCCAAGAGAGTCACAGGGAATTTTTGATCATGTGTGTGATATCCCTCCTCCTCTTATCTTCCCAACTGATCATGTTGAGATGTTCTCCGATTCTACTGATGACGATTCGTTATCTTGTGGAGACATCGTTTATATGGAAGAATTACCTTCTGAGCTAGTTAGCTTAGAAGAAGAGAATGATGAAGAAACTGACACTGAAATCCAAGATGAAGCTCTTCGTGCTACATTATTGAATGTCAGTCTTCTCATTTCTAAAATTGAGGCTTTCAAAGAGAAACCCATTTCATCTCCTATCCCCATTAAGGATAGTGACATTTTTTCCGATGATTCTATACCGGAATTTGAAGCCTTCACTTTTGATCATATGGGAGAGAAGATTAGTGGCAGTACCACTTCTCATTCTCATAATTCTCTCCCCGAATATGATTCATTCACCTTCGAGGAGTTCTCCTGTGAACTCACTCATATCATACCTCCACCGGAGTATGATAACTTCTACTTTGATCTAGACACACCCGGGATATGTCTTGATCAAACGAGCTTAAAAGATGAGATTCATGATATTATGAATTCTCCTGTGGGTGATGATGAGTTAGTCATGATTTTTATCATGACTTTCTTTCTTTTCTTCACCTATCCCGTGGCTTCTCCTGTTCTTCACTCCTTCGGGAATGAAGACACTATCTTTGACCCCGGCATTTCCAATTACCATTATCTTGAGCCGGGAATACATCTCATCGGTGTGGAACTTTCACGTGCTTCAAATGTTTGTCCAAACATCTTGAATGAAAGTCCGATGGAGATTATCTCTTCCACATGATGCTTCCCCATGAACAAATGAATTCGGGGTCGAGTCAAGCTAGCGACTCGGTAAACAAAAACAGTAGCATGCATACGGGGTTTTCACCCTAAGTGTGGGGGAAGTCACCCCTGCTATAGTTCACCATGTATATATTCTTAAAAAAAAAAATAAATAAAAAAAAAATAAAAAAAAAAAACATCATCATCATCATTTTTAAAAGAAGTGATAGCTTCTATTTAAGAAGCTTTAATTATTTAACTCACTTTTCAAATATGATGTTCCCACACTTGCCTCAATTCAAACTTTTTAAGTTCAAGGATTCGGCATAATAGCCGAGACTTTGAATATTGAGGACAATATTCAGTTCTAGTGTGGGGGGGTAAAATTCTGGCGAATTTTGATCACATTTTTACCTTTTAGTGCCATAATACCCCCATTTTTGACCAAATTTTTTTTGTGGTAATCAGTCCGCCTTGTCTAATCGACAAAAGGACTGGCTAGTCCAGGAGCAAACGGCTCTTGGTAAAGATACATCAAATCCGTTTATGGCTTGCAATTTGCCAAAAATTGTATGGTAATCGACTCACCATATCTTATAGTGAAGAGTTGGCTAGCCCGCAAGATTATGGCTTGTGGTAAAGGCGTTGGAAAAACCATAATTGGTAATCAGCTCACCAAAGATAATAAGTTATTTTATCTAAGAGTTGGCTAGTCCAGAAGCAAACGGCTTCTGGTAAAGACTAATCAAATCCGTTTAAAGCTGGTGATTTGCTCAAAATCACACGGTTATCGGTGTACCATGGTTCTTACTTGAACTTAAACACTCGGTAAAAATATATTAGTATTTGTTTAGAGCTAACCGGGGATATAAAATTCTTGAAAAACGGACTTATAACGAATTAGTTATGATTTTTCGAAAGTTATTGTTTTACTAGAAATACCAACAACAAGTAATATCCATATTTACCTTATACGTAGATGTAAAACTTTATTTTCAACAAAGATATATTTTGAGTACATAAGAGTGGTATAAATGACATATACATTTGCATTCATAACATTTTTATTATTAAATCTAAGTTAGAAAATATTTAATCATGATAGGTTGCGGATTGTGAACGCGCCTTATTTGACATATCCATTCCTTACTCTTAGCTCCAACACTACAAGTGAGTTTATAGCCTCGCTTTTAAACTTTAAATGATTTATAAACCTCGCGAGGGGGATACATGCTAGTTTTACAAAACGAATACAAGTAGCTTTTGGTATGCTTGACCCGAATACATGATTATAAGATAATGAGTAACACTTGCCAATTAAGTCCCCATCATGAACCGTTAATTTTGTGTAAACGCTAATATTATAAATATGCATATTGGGCATTGACCAGCCTGGCCGAATGAGTAGCTCTCATCTTTCAACGGTCATATAATATTGAGAATATGAGGTAAATGGCAAATATTACCCTACCGGGGCAAATGATAAACTTGGTTAAGGTTCGGTTTCATGAGCTCTATGTTATAATCT
>LBNU01000870.1:113086-146030 GCA_014162995.1 Artemisia annua | reverse complement strand
GAAACTAACGTAAACGCCCAAATGATATAGGTGTTTTTTGTGTTTATGATTGTGCGTATCGGATATTGCTAAAACATCATGAAAAAGCAACCGAAAAGCCCAAAAAAGAGCACGGGGATGTTGGAAAAGCGTTCAAAAGTGAAGTTAAAGATCACATTTGCTTAAGTGAAGGCCCGTGATGAATGTTTCCATTACTTAAGAGTCATTGAATTGAAAGAGACACTTAATCGAAGAATTAAGGATGATTATCTTAGATAGCTTCTCAAACTCGAGCCAAAGGATCACTTTTATATCATTGAAGAACTTATTGAAGACTTCGGCCTTACACATATTTCCCTCAAAGTTACAAGGACCGAAGTCGTGTTTTAGAAAGGATACAAAAGCTTTGTATTCTAGTTTACGCTTGAATTTCATTATAATTTGGAAGTTCAAGGGCTAAGTGTGCAAGCAAATGTAAAACTTATGCCAAGCTTCTGAGCTAAATCTAGAATCACACCTCCAATTTGTGAAAGGGTTGGTTAGGCATAGGAAATAGATTTTAGAGAGTTGTTCTTCTTAAGAGTAGGAATAGATAGTGTAGCTTATTCTCATATGTAATCTTTTCTTAATGCAAACTTTATTTTGATGTCTTTAAACTTTTTAGTTATTTATGTCTTCATCTTTATGCTTCTTTACATTTTCTTGAGCTTATTTTGTGTCTTTTTCAATCTTGCATGAGCTTCTACAAGGCTCTTCACCACTTGTGCATGAATCTAAGGATTTTGTAGCCTTAATGAATATGGTTATAAGCTTGTTGAGCCTCGGGCGTATATATCTTGTGATTTACAAGTTTTCTGTCTAAAATTTGCTTTTACCCTTAAATTAGTTTATAAGTCTGCTCCTAATTTGATCTACGATACTAATCTGTTTTTTAATTAGTTTTGCGAATAGTGGTTTTGGGTTAGCGAATATCAAAGTTTAGCTAATATGGTTTTTTGCGAATAGTGTTCTCTTAAAAAGGCGAATAGGTTATTTTCCTGTTTTAGCGAATAGTATGTTTTAGCGAATAGTGGTTTCTATACCGATATGAGATTTCATGAAATTGCGAAATTATGGTTCTAGATAGCGGTAAGGGACTTGTTTGCGAATATGGTTCATGTTTTGGAATAGTATTGTTCTATTTTCAAGTTCTTTTCTTCTTTTCTTTTTCCAAGTCGAGCGTAGACTTTTATTTCACCTCATCGTTCTTCGAGGTGAGGTTTTATTTTCTAACATCCTTAATGTTATGCTGCACGAAATTTTCTTCCAAATCTTTTTCAGTGTGATTCTTTTTAAGTCCTTGCTCTTTGTCAATTTTTATTTTAAACTTTATATTACTTTAATGTTTTACAAGTCTTATTTACTTATTTGCTTTAACTTTTACATATGAGTCAAAGAGTAGTTTTAAATCGTGTTTGCCTAGTAGTACGAAGTATCGTGAAGTTAAGTAAGAGCTTAAAAGCTGTGATAAGTAAATCGAAAGATTATTGGACTTGTGAATCACAATATAATTCGAAGATTGACAACCTTGGAACCGATTAATTCACCCGTCTTGAGTTAAATATCTCATTCAAAGATTATTACCAAAGTTTTGGTCTATTCTACACTTAAACTAAGGTCAAAGATATGTGTAATTCAGCACATATCACCTAACCTTTTTGGTCAATCGTTGCAGGCCTGCCTAACGGTCCGCCTATCTTAGATTTCCAAGCAGGCAATATATGGCTCCACTACAAATGCTTCTAATCATGTATATGTCAGCGGAGGTGGTGAAAGCTCTTCACATTTTGTCAACTCTTCGGGAAACGTAGCTCCAAAGCAATATCCAGGTGAGTTACTTCAGTAATGTATTGCCAAAGGTTTCAGGTGGTAAACGTGGATCGATATTTATGGTGTCATTAAAGTCTCATGTATATATTCATGTGTTTTTTGCAGATGAACGTCCCCGACCTCCAAGCAGGGTCGCTGGATCTAACGTTGCTACTGGACGCTCCTCACAAGGTAGGTCATTGCATTTTTAGCTAACATTTTACACACCAAATTTTTGTCATTCCTGCTCATATTGACACTAACGATTATACAGGTCGTCGGTTTTGTTCTTCTCAATCGGGATTTACTTTATCTTCTCACAGGACACGTACAACAGGTTAGTAGATTCAACATCCATATATAACGTACACGTTTTGGATTTCCAATAAATACTGTTGCTAATTGAGGCGTGTTCGACTTATGGACAGGTGTTCCTTCCACGGATAATATTGACAGTCAAGGAAGAAAATATGTCGTTCATCTTCAAGCGCAAACAATTTCCCATTAAAAAGATCAGCAGACGATAGGTTTTCCTAACATTTATTTTGCATTGCTTAAGTTGCCCACTTATGCCCATACTTTAGGAAACACTCTGTCACGTGCAACAACATTATCGTCTAACTTACATATAATTTGGACCTCGGTTGGTCCTAACAGCATGTCTTCCAAACATCAGGTATTCATAGTGAGTATAATACAGCCAATTTGTGACGGCTTATAATCGATGCTGTAGATTACATGATCCATATTACAGCTTTCGAACCACGGTAACTTAGCATTATTTTAGTAAAAGAAACGCACAATCTTTGTTGTCTTTTTGCTGGTATGGAACTTGCAGCGTGTTTATGAGTCTGCAATGTTTCATATAAGTGTATATATGAGTGCCTTCAAATAGACCACTTTCAAGTACTGGTAATAATAAGCTGGGTTGACGCACCAACGCTATCTATCCAGTTTTATTTTATAAAAAAAAATGAAAGCTTAAATTCTACTTTATTTATACAAAATTGGCTTTTGTTTATTGAAGATATTTGGTTAGTAAAAAGTGTAGATTCATGTACTGCCTTTGATTTGTCGAGACTAAGGAGCTTCTGCTAAATGCTGTCATTAGCTTATTTCCTGATAGACGGACGTAAATTCATGCTCATAAATTTCGTATGCCTATTTGCAGGGCCTGCACACCTTCATTACGGATAGCTTTTACCAGGCAGAGGGAGTCTGGGAATATTCTTATTTACTTCGAGCAGGTAGGTGTAAATCTTTGTGCAGTGGTATGGATTTGATTTATGCATGGACACTTTTATGTGGCAGAAGTATGATTCATTATAAGGGGTGTTTACAATCTGCTGATGTAAACTGGTTATCCGCCTAAAATAAAGTCGGCGTATTTTACTTTCCTAATATAATCATCATCAACACTCTTATTTCTCTTATCCAAGGACATTAGTATGAAGTAGTTAGTATAAAATATTAGGATGGACTAAACGACTGTACAAAACAATAGTGTGTAGTAGTGTTTGTAGCTAATCAAACCCGTAACTCCTCCCATATCCCTTCGTGTTTTCTCCCTAAAAGTAGTAGCCTTCCTTTGGGAATATTGTAATACCGTTGACTAAAAAGTTTGGATCTTTCTTGGATTTTAAATGGTTTTGAGGCTGAATTTGAAACTGCTGCCCAGAAATCTTCCCTCTGGTCACTTTTTTTCCTTCATTCAGATACTTTACCTATATAAGTCTGCTAACTTCCTGCAACTCGCTGTCGTTACAGGTATACAGAGACAAAATGAGGCTGCTCCAGAAGCTGTTGATGCCAATAATGGGAAGCGTTGGAAAAATTGTATTCATGTTTGAACATTTATTTTTAACTAATAGAACAGTTTGGTGCTCCACCAATACAAGCAGCATATGTTCAATTAGTAATGGTGACTATTGATACAAACAGGTAGAGTTTTTAGCCTATAAATATTCCACCTAGAGTTCTAAATATACAGGTGCGAAATAGATTTTCTTACCATGTTTACGCTTTATTGTAAATAAAATGATTTTCAAGTATTTTCATGTTGCAACGCCTAAATATTCTACTTTATTTATGCAAAATCACCTCGGCCAAAAAACATGCCCGCCCGCAACGCGGCGGACCGCTGCCAATCTCGTGATAATAAAAAACTAACGACCACGGAAATTGTAGATGATAATTGCTTATAAATGACGCATTAAAGAAGCAATTGAAACATGGTCAAAAGTTCAATATAGAACTCATATTTGCCATAAAACTAATAAATTATTCTCAGCCACTTATTTTTTTATCAAAATAAAAAAAAAATAAACTTTCACCCTTTTTTTAAAAATTAAATATCTCGCAAACCGTAAATTGTTACACGAAAAAAAAAATACCATCGCGACGAGAATTAAATTATCCTTCTATAGACATGCATTGTTATATACTTTCGATGAACTTTTTTTTCGACAAACTTTTATTTTTTTAAATTTCCGCCCAGAAAATCATATATGATTTGTAAAAATCATATGTGATTCATTAAAATCAAACCATATATAATTCTTACGAATCATATATGATTTTTTACGAATCATATATGATTTTTACAAATCATATATGATTCATAAGAATCATATGTGATTCGTAAAAATCAAATCATATGTGATTTTTACGAATCATATATGATTTTTCTGGGCGGAAATTAAAAAAAAAATCGTCGCCAAAAAAAAGTTCGTCGAAAGTATATAACAATGCATATATATAGAAAGATGATTTAATTCTCGTCGCGATGGTATTTTTTTGTAGCTTAAAGATTTACCGTTTGCAAGATATGTTGTTTTTAAAAAAAATGTGAAAAATAAAAATGGTTGGCTATGATTGGTTGATTGGTTCTATGACAAATATAAGTTCTATATTGATCTCATCTCTTGAAACATGAGGTTTTAAAAGTATATGTATTTTTTCGGATTTATTTAAGTCGGTTCGGTGTTTTTGCTAAAACCAAACCAAACCATAAACTTCGACTTTTATAAATTACAAAAACCAAATCATCGGTTTTGGTTTTTTTGATTTCGGTTTCTCGGTTTTTTTTCTGTTAGGATAGGTTTTTCGGTTTTATGCACACCCCTACTTTTTCAGTTTGTTTGGGTTTCTTAAATGCGAAATGGAAAAAAATTTTGATCGGGACCAATCTCATGTCTGATTTGATTTGAAAATTACCAAGTTGATCAGGTAAGTGGAGATAAAGATGGAAAAACCACTAAGGTGGGAAAACTTTAAACCCAAACAATTGATTCCCTCATCCCCTGAAACGGCTCACGCAATGATGGAACTTTTTCCAAAAGGGGATATAACGATAGTTAAATGAGAGAGGAATTGGTAAAATTCACATATAAGAAGAAAAAAAATAGTTTCCTTGACATGCTTAAATTCACATGTGACATGAGTGAAAAAGATCCAGATGGAGGAATGCATGTTTTGTCCAAGAAACCAAGGTTATAAATGGAGAAAAGTTTTGATTTGCACTAATAAAGTCAGTATTGGTGCTGCTAAGCCTCAAATCGTTGCCTTGAAAACAAATTTGAAGATGCGGATTCTCAAAACATCGACTTGAATCCAAGAATCAAAATCATCAACTTTGTTTTTTCAGACAAAGATTTCGAAATCAGCAGCAACATCAATGCACCTCAGTCATATTCTCCAACTCGCACAAAAATCGCATTCCTCCCACTGAATCTGTTAACATCACACTTGAATCTCAACTAGTCACAAAACCTTCATTTAATCTTATAAGTAAATGTCGCTAAACTGTCTCTCAAATAACTGTCATTAGACCTTCATTCACCTTTATTAATAAAAATCTAACACTTAACGACTTGTTATCAGTTATCACGAATGGTAGTAACATCACTCGTAAGCAGGGTTCTAAAAGGCGCGCCATGGCACCGCTAAGGCGCGAAGCACGACCTCCACGTTACAAATTAGACCTAGGCGTCGGCTCTAGATGTAGCGTGAGATGAGGCGTGGTGCCTTTTTTAGGCGTTTTTAAGGAATCTGGCTACAATGTTACACAAACCACGTATATGGGCCGGGTAATCGCGATTTGGCCGAGGATTTCGGTTATTTTGAAAGAAATGAAAAAGATTGCATGCAATGATAGTTTCTTGACTTTATTCCTTATGTATAACACTTTCTGTAAACTCCGCATATATGAAATATGATATAAATATATAAATCTATAAATATTCTTTATGCCGCTTTATGTCACGCTATAAAAAACGTCTCCTAAGGCGTGCCTCGCGCTATTTATAATGATCTAAAAATAACATTATCCTCCATAATCCACTAAGTCTTAACCTACTTTCAACAATCAACACAATAACTAAACAAAATCTCATTTAAAACCAGCAAACCATACCTCGAATCGATCGTTTCGGACTGGACGGTCTTTTCGACTTCATTCGCACCACTCGAATGATTCCTTCTCAGCCACTGTTGCTGCTGCTGCTGTTGAACCTGTTGAGCCTGTTGTTGTTGATAGTTTCTCTGTTGATTGAAATTAGGGTTTGAGTTTCCGTAGTAGTTTCCACCACCGCCGCCGCCGCGGTTGATTCCCGGTGGATACCGTCCTCCTCCTCCGCCGACTCCGCCGCCGCCGCGTCCGTTGTTATTATTCATGACCGATTGGAAATTAGGGTTTGTGAGATTGATTTTGAATGAGATGAATGTGATGGGGATGAAAATGATGTGAGGGATTGACCACAAGTCAAAGTGGATGAGAAAAAAGGTTTGTTTGGTTTGTTTGTGTTTGGGAAACAAATGGGGATTTATTCAAAAATATTAGGGCTTGCAAATTAATTTGATCTAAGAAGACTTTGACGGTGTGTTTTATTTAGTTCGATTCGGTTCGGTTTGGTTTTTTGGAGTTAAACGGAAAATATTTGGGTTTTGTTTTTTAGAAACGGTTCGGTTTTGGTTTATTCTATGTTTGGTTTTCGGTTTTTCTATTATTTTCGGCTTTTTCGGTTTTTGTTTTGTTTATTTGGATTTGGTCTTTCAGTAGTCGTATTACAAAGGCAACCAATAATAAATTTTTCAAGTTTTAGAACAAAGAAACACAAAATAATGATAAAAAGAAACTATTGATCATAAAAAAGTTGTATAAGAGAATTATTTTTTTGTTGTGAAGTGATACAATAATGACAATAAAAAGCTAACGACCACAAAAATTCTAGATAATAATTGCTTGTGTGTTATAATTAACACATTAGTGAAGCAATTGAAACATGTTTTTAAAAGTATATGTATTTTTTCGGATTTATTTTTTTCAGTTTGGTGTTTTTGCTAAAACCAAACCAAACCATAAACTTCGATTTTATAAATTACAAAAACTAAACCATCGGTTTTGGTTTTTTGATTTTGGTTTCTCGGTTCTTTTCTGTATAGGTTCGGCTTTTCGGTTTTATGCACACCCCTACTTTTTTAGTTTGTTTGGGTTTCTTAAATGCGAGATGGAAATTTTTTTTGATCGGGACCAATCTCATGTCCGATTTGATTTGAAAATTACCAAGTTGATCAGGTAGAAGGACGGAGATAAAGATGGAAAAAACACTAAGGTGGGAAAACTTTAAAACCCAAACATTTGGAGACGGAGTAGCTAAACGGTTTATCGGGTGGGATTTGGAGGTTAACGGAGATTTTTATCGAGTGCCTGGCAGAAAGTGGGGTGCAACATCCTTGTCGTGCCCCTCACCGTAACTAGTGGCGGGTGAGGTGGTTTTGTACTAAAACTAAAGACCGAACCATATATTTCGGTTTTGAAAACTACAAACCATCCTGTTAATCGGTTTTTGGCATTAAATCGGTTCGGTTAAAATCTTTTCGACTTTCTTTTTAAAAAGCAACAAGCAAGTTTTTATCTGACATAAAGTTTACCATTTCATGTTTCAAGCAACATTATATTCTATAACATTCATTGAAGTGGAACTTGGAGCGGGTACCGTTTGGAATATGTTGGTTGTGTGGTCGGCTGCAGGAAGGGGGAGGGCTCAGGTGTATTGTGGAGCCGCGGCTCGAGCCATCATTGTTCACATGCCAAGCTGAGTCGTTTGGCTAAAAGGATTTAAATAAGGTTATTGGGTCTGTTGGTTTTTCACTTATCTGACACTTAATGTCGGGGGTTCGCTGCATTGTACACATATTTTTCATTATCGGTTCTAGATGTTTTTATACGAAACCAGATCTAATTTTTCATTTGTTTGGTTTTTTATTCAAAAATCAGACACACACAAGGGGTAGGTAAGAAAATTAGACAAGAAATTTATTTTTTTTATGCAAAAAAAAATAATATTGTTATTCAGGGTTTGTTAATTTGGTTGGCAAAAAATTAAATTATTATTATAAATTTTGGTCGGAATGATAAGTAAAATGCATGATTATGCTTGTTATATCATTACAATTCGCTAAAAGAGTTGATTGAGGTGTTAGAGTTTTTGTTCACTGTTCATGTATTTTTTTTTTGAATCAAATTTATTAAGTTTAGTTTTCTTGATTTTGCAGAATATATAACTGATATGGGCAGCACTTGCTTGTCTATTTTGGTTCTACAAAAATCGAAAGGCATAAACTGCAACTTTATTTTGTAGCCAACTTTAGTTTTGGAGTGACAAAAACCATATGGCATAAAATGCAACCGTATTTTGCAGCCGATTTGATATCTAAACCAAGGTACTAGATTTGGGATTTTGATAACTGTCATTTGTTTTGTGGATCCTATTTGGATAGAATTTACTTGGCTGTGATGGTTCAGTTACTCAATGAGTAGTAATTTTGCGTGGCAAAAACTGGATGGCATAAAACAACCACAAAGTAGAAGTTCCTAGTGACTGAAAAAGTTTTGTTTAAAGACTAAATGCCAATGCAGTTGATTCTTGAAGAGTGTAAGTGTGCTCGGTATAATCTTTAGTTTTTAGGAATTTTTCCCTTAGTATTATACCGCACTCTCAGCGCTTCTTGAGAATGTTAAGATCATGCGCTCTGCTTTGTTGTTATTGTATGCAGCCGATTCTTGAGGTGTGCGAGAGTGTTTGGTATAATCTTAAGCTTTGTTGCGTGTTCTCTTAGGATTATATCTAGCACCCTTAACGCTTCTTGTGAATGTTAAGATCTTCTGCGATTCGTTCGTGCATAATTTTTAGATATGGAAGAGCTAAAAGTATGTGTGTATATAAGTATCTTTAGTGTGGACTGTGGCTTTGTGGATTTGCTTATAGTTAATGTTTAGTTTTACACAACGATATTTGCTTCATAGTACTTGCGTGGCTATGATAATTTGGTTATTTGTTGAGTTGTAATTTAGGCGTGGCTAAAACCGGATAGCTTAAAATGCCACCGTCTTTGGCAGCCAAAGCAATTTGTGTAAAAACTAAATGCAAACTAGTAGGACCATTGGATTTTATATCCTGCTTCGAACACGATATTTTATTATATGGTGTTCGTTAGGTTACACTGCTTACTAATAATCGATTCTGGCAAGGTGGAAAAATAGTGAGCTTTATTGTTAAGAGTCGGTTTGTTTTAGATCCAAGACTATATCCACTTTCACATGATCACCCAACATTGTCGATATGTGGCAATGTGGATTGAAAGTATTCTTGTTGAATAGCGTTCGTTTCAAATTTGGCTAATCGTTTGAACGTGGAAGTAATCCATGGAACTACCCAAATGTATAAGAAGCGTAGAAAAATCATCGATAAAATTTATTACGGTCAGGTTACGTGTAAAAAGCGTCACTAAACAACGATATTGACTGCTAGAATGATACCTTTCAAAAGGGAAGTGTATTGTTTGGCTAATATGAATAATGCCATGCCAAACACCGGATGATAGTTTACTTAGTTTGTATCCATGGTGGTTTAATTTGCTTTTTTAGATTCTCTACAGACTTGAGCGCTGAAGGGAAAGCGAACAGTCAAGAATCTCATGATGAGACTGTGAAAACTGAAACGTCAGCTTATGTATATTCTGAGGATTCATGCAAAGAAAATAACATGGTTAGCATAAGACCGTAGTCAACATTAAAAACGTATAAGAAGCTTTGATGATTGATTTGAATATAATCGAGCAAAATTGAGATTTTTCATATCTTGGCGGGACAACTTACTAAGTTTGGGGCCATGGAGGATTCAACCTTTTTTTAGATTCTTTGCAGATCTTAGCCTCATCAAATCAGGCATTTTGAGTCACAACGTTAAAAGTTATTGATTAAGTTCGTGAAACATACAACATAAGGTGGTTGGTAAAGATTTTGCTTTTGGTTTCTTTGATTCAATATGTTTTACTTCAACTATTTGATATTTTGTTTCTTGCCCCTTTTGTTTCTCAGTGCATTCGGAACTTATCTTCATGTAATTTCCATTTTGGGGTGTAGGACGAAAAGTGATTGATCAAGTTCACGAAACATAGTGCGTTTGATTAGTAAAGAGTTTGTTTTTGGGTTTTCGATGTAAATGTGATTTGGAAGAAGTAATTATAAAGTGTACTTCAACTGTTTGGTGTTTTGTTTGTTGCATCTTTTGGCCTGTTAGTGAATTAGGTAAGTCATCTTGGTATAATTGCATTTTGAGGTATAGATTAAAGTTCTTGATCAAGTTCACGAAACATACGAGAGTGAGTTGGCTGATAAAGCATTAGTTTTTAGTTTGTTTGATGTCTATGTGATGAGTATGTGGATGTTTGTTTATGTCTCGCACTTAACAAAAAAGGTTTGAAAAGGGCATTGCGTTATATCAGAGTTAGTGATCATCTAGATGTTTTTGAACATGATCAAACACTCTTCGTCGTATGTGATGATTGGATTCTTTTACTGCAAGTTAAGTTGTTTTCATTGATGGTCAAAATTATAAGAGGCTATGATGATTAATTTGAATGTGCCTGATTAGAATTAAGCAAATTTGAGATGGTTATGGGGCAACTTACTAAGTTTGCAGCCATGGCGGATTGATCCTTTTTTTTTCTTTTTTTTTTGTTTTTTGTTTTTTTGGAAAATATGAGCCTCATCAAATCAGGGATTTTAAGTCGCAACGTCAAAAGTGCTTGATTGAGTTCATGAAGCATATGATAGTAAGTTGGCTGGTAAAGAGTTTGTGTTTGGTTTCTTTGATATTGATGTGATTTACTTGAACTATTTGATGTTTTGTTTCTTACAGTTTTTAGTTTCTTAGTGCATTAGGTAACTCATTTTTATGTAATTGCATTTTGAGGTGTAGGATGAAAAGTCGATCGAGTTCGTGAAAATATTAGGGTGATTTTGGTTGGGAAAGAGTTTGTTTTTGGTTTGATTGATGTCGATGTGATTTGGAAGAAGTAATTATGAAGTGTACTTCAACTATTTGGTGTTTTATTTGTTGCATCTTTTAGTCCGTTGGTGAATTAGGTAAGTCATCTTGGTGTAATTGCATTTGAAGTGTAGGATAAAGTGCTTCATCAAGTTTACGAAACATCCAACAGTGAGTTGGCCAGTAAGCATTAGCTTTTAGTTTGTTTGATGTCTATGTGATTGAGGAGGAGCAATTATGTAGTGTTCTTAGTCTGTTTGAATGTTTTCTTTGTTTCAATTTTTAGTTTGTTGGTGTGTTATCTTCATGTAGTTGGGAGTTAGGGAAAGTTAAATAAGAATGTGGATGTTGGTTTATGTCTCGCACTTAACAAAAAGTGTTAGAGAAGGGCATGTGTGACATCAGAGTTAGTGGTCATTTAGATGTTTTCAACATGATCAAGCACTTTTCGTCCTATGTGATGACTGGATTCTTTTACTACAAATTAAGTTGTTTTAGTTATTAGTCGAAGTTATAAGAGGCTATGATGATTGATTTGAATGTGTCTGATTAGAATCGAGGAAAGCTGATATTATCCGTATCTTAGCAAGGTAACTCACTATGTTTGAAACCATGGCAAATTGATTCAAATTTTTTGATCTTTGCTGATCTAAGCCTCATCAAATGAGGAATTATAAGAGGCTATGATGATTGATTTGAATGTGTCTGATTAGAATCGAGGAAAGCTGATATTATCCGTATCTTAGCAAGGTAACTCACTATGTTTGCAACCATGGCAAATTGATTCAAATTTTTTGATCTTTGCTGATCTAAGCCTCATCAAATGAGGAATTATTTGATGCATATGGTTTTGTCGGTATATGCGACACCGTACTTACAGGTTTTATGGATGCTATATTTTGTATATACGGTTGTGGTTACGTTTTCCCAGATTGTTCCTCGCCTCACACCAATAAAGGAGGATTGATTACCTCAATTATACGGGTGCACTGATACCGTTGTGTTTCTTAGTGGTTTTCTACTAAGTTGTCACTTACTTTTAGAGGTTAGTTACGTCCTTAACACAAGTTTTCCATTATCAATAAGATTAACAAATCTTCATGTGCAATCTCCATCTTATCATTGAAGAAAAGAATTTCGAAGCTTCCTTTGGAGTATTTTACATATATATTTTTTTTATAAATCTGTTGGATAGTGTTTGCCGGGCTATGATGATATGTCGCTCGTTGAGTCTTAGTTTTAGCATGGCAAAATCTAGAAGGAATAAAAGGCAACCAGATTTTGCAGCCAATGCAATATCTTAGTCAAGACATAAATATTCTTCATTTTGTTATTAATATGGCTATCTAAGGAATTTCAATTGGACATGCTAATGTTAACGTGCGGAGGATGGGAAGAATTAATATGAAAAAAAGGCTTTCTGTAATGCGTGCGAGCAGAAGTTTTGTTAAGAAGAAGCCTTTATCTGACCTTCTTTTTACAAAACATGGTCCTGCATGCATCATAGAAAGCCTTCATATCAATTTCTATTATTCTTCTCAACTCAATATTATTCTATCCACTTGGCATATCGTGAATAGCCTAAATATAAATGATCAATTTCACAGATAAATGTTTCTTGATTGGGAGGAGATCCTGACATAGATTCTACTCTGAAAACGAGAGATGATTCTTAAATAGTTTGGGTATGTGTCATGACCTGCTACAACAACTCAAGTATTCCGAATTTAATTTATTCACTACTATTTGGTTCATTATGTTGTTGTGTTTCGTTTAGGTTTCCATGTGCTTTATTAAAAACTTGGATCAGTTTGAGACAGATGTGTGGTTTTAATATTTTAAACAATATTTATTTGAATCTGTTTTTTCGTATGTTAATCCTCTTTATACTAATTGCGTAGACACACGCTTAATAGTTCTTCAAGATACAACTAATAACTTTCTTCAATGTGGGTTTTGGATTGTATAGATATTTAATTGGTTATGTGCAATTACTTCGGATATGACTTGTTAAGCTGACATTTTATTATTTTTTTTTATCTTTAACAGAAAGTTGTAGACCTCTTCCACCTCTAGAAGTTGAGGCATATTTGTGACAGAAAGCAATATACGTCCTCCGAAGATCAATAACATAGTAAATATTAATAGAGGTGACGATGACGATGGTAATGCTAAATTGTTTAGTTTTTCAAACGAGAAGGACAACATCTATTTTTTCATAGTAGTTTAGATTTAGATGATTAAAAAACCAATATCATTGATAAAATGCGCTTACGATTAAAAACCCAATATCATTGATAAAATGCGCTTAACTAGAGAAAGATAGGAAACAAAATAGAATGTCGCGAAAGTGATTTGGTGCAAATTTTCACCATATCCTTTTTGGTTTCCCACCTTTTTGTAGCTAAGCTCATTTTTTCACTAGTATTGGATTTCTGATGATCTGAAGTTTAATTGTTCTCAAAGAATGAAATTACTCCCTTTTCTTTTCAAAACTGAGCTACATTTACCATTATCATCATCATCGTTGCCATTTATTTTAAAAAGATCAGGCACTGTTTAATGTGAAGAACGCTGTTGTTGTATTTCATTCATGATTCGATCTTTTGTTAAAACTCGAGTTACGGCTTGTTTACTCCCGCTTGATTAAAAAGCTCGGCGATTTGTTTACAGTTGGTGCAAATCCTAGAAACAAGTTACGGCTCACAGTCACATGTTCGCTCAAAGAGCTATGACTGTTTAGTAGTGTTTTGGTTTCTTTTTTGGTTTGTGCTCTATTCTTGGATTTGTGGATATGTATTTGTAATATTGTTTAATAATGCCACAATTATGTACACTTTTTTACTTGATTTTTGTTATAATAAGGATTAAGCGTATGTTCATAACTTTACAAAAAATTTACTCTTCAAACACATACAGCAATATCGTATGCAAACACTCCACTGCAACGAGCGGGTTGAAATCCTTGTTGTTTAAATAAAGATAAGAGTATCATAAGATCCAATAATGGAGGGATAAAACAAGACAACGGCGAGAAAAAATAAATAATGTAGCAGTTTCGAGTAAGACCATGTGTTTGATGAAAGGCTCTGATTACCATATTAGATTTGGTAATTCCTTATAATCATTGAATATTAATAGGCCACAATAAACAATTTACATTGCTTAAACCATAATGTCACGACCCGCCTACGTAGTGCGATTATTTTCGAGGTTGATCGGGATTCCGGATTATTCTATACTTCTCTTGGAAGTTCATGGATAAGCTTGGAAGCCTTTGGAAAAGTATGGAAGATGTAGGAAGCTCTAGAATCTCTTAGAAGTGCTAGAACCTCTTAGAAATCCTAGAAGCTTATAGAAATCCTAGAAGCTTCCATATCTAGAACCTTGTACATAGTAGTATAAATAGAGGTTTAGTCTCATTTGTAGGATCATCCAACAAAGTTCACTTGTAATCTCTTGTGTAAAGTTCTCTAAGTAATAAAAGCGTTTTCATATTCCACTTGTTCCTTTCTTTAAAGCTTTCATAGTTGCATACATCGTTGAGTATTTGAGTAAGGCTGAGCTTAGTCGAGACTAAGTGCCGCCCGGGAGACCTTGTAGAGACAAGTCCGTGACAAGTGGTATCAGAGCCAGGTTTGATTCGAGACGATGGCCAACGTAACCGAGAAGATTGGTGCTAGTGGAAGTGCGATCATTGATGAGAGGCAAGGTCGAGATAAGAGGCGTCAAGACCCTAAGAAGAGAGGAACGTCCAAGGACGTACTGTCAAGTTTGGATACGAGATTGACGGGTGTTGAGACATCCGTGACGGAGTTGAAGGACCAAGTTGAGGGCTTGGAAGGTCTTAACTCCGATTTTGCGACCATGAAGGAGGACTTTAGGGTCGTCCTCAATACTCTTAGCGGTGATTTGAAGCGTGACATCCATGACTTGAAGGAGATGCTCATGGGTGAGGTCAAGAAGTTGCGAGAAGAGTTTGGAGAAGAGATCTCCAACATTCGTAAGACCGTTGATGACTTGCAAGCCGATGTGGTGCTATGCAAGCGATCCATGGCTAATGGAGGTGGCGAAGCTAGCCATCATGCTCCAAAGATTGATGTTCCTAAACCATCACCGTTCGTGGGGAAGCGAGAAGCTAGGGCGGTTGATGATTTCTTGTGGGAGATGGAGCAATACTTGGAAGGTGTCAAAATCACGGATGACGACTCCAAGATCAAGATGGCGACCCGATACTTGAAGGATACCGCGGCGTTATGGTGGAGACGTCGATATGGAGATATCGAGCGAGGTACGTGTACTATCAATACTTGGGTTGATTTTGTAGCGGAACTTAAGAAACAATTCTATCCGGAGAATGCTAAGAACGAGGCAAAGAGTCAGCTTCGTAAACTCAAGCAATCCGGAACAATCCGGGAGTATGTTAAGGAGTTCACTACACTTGTCTTGGAGATTCCGGAACTTTCCGACCAAGACTCTCTCTTCTATTTTCTTGATGGCTTACAAGGATGGGCTAAGACGGAGTTGGAAAGACGTGGAGTTCAAGACCTTGCTACGGTCATTGCTCATGCCGAGGCCTTGATTGACTTTAGTTCGAGGAAAGATTCGTCCAAGCCGAAGGATCGGAAGGTGAGTCATGAGAAAGGTGGGGGAGAGAAAGTCGCTCAAGCAAAGAATGATAATGCACGTAAGCCACTAACCGGAAAAGGCAAAGACTTGAAGACGAATTACAAGACCGGTGGATGCTTCATTTGTGATGGACCTCATAGAGCTCGAGATTGCCCCAAGAAAGCAAGCCTCAACGGAATAATGGCTCATGAAGACGAAGGAACGAGCGATGGTGGATGCATGGGTTCGATGAGGATCTTGAATGCAATCAAGGCCAAGACGGAGGTGCCAAAAGTTGTAGGAAATGGCTTACAATATGTGGAAGCATTCATCAATGGGATCAAGGTACGTGCTCTAGTTGATTCCGGTGCCACTAATAATTTCGTGTCGATTGATGAGGCCAAGAGGCTAAGGATTAGTGCTACGAAAGTTGGTGGAACATTTAAGCTGGTAAACTCGAAGGCCAAGCCAATGGAAGGAGTGGCTAAGGATGTTCGGGCGAAGATTGGAGAATGGGAAGGGACGGTTGACTTGTCGGTGGTCTTGATGGATGGTTTCGACGTGGTTCTTGGGTTAGAGTTTCTCGATAAGGTACGTGCTTTTCCCTATGCCTTTTGATAATTCTTTATGTATCCTAGATGGGGGAAAGACTTGCATGGTTAGCACGGAGCGGGATTCTAAGTGTGGAGTGAAGACCCTTTCGGCCATGCAATTCAAGAAAGAGTACAAACAGAACGAACCTTGTTATTTAGCGGTAACAAGGCTCAATATGGATGACGAGTCGGGAAAAGTGGAGGTACCGAAGGAGATAGAACGGGTGCTTGATGAGTTCAAGGATGTGATGCCCAAGGAGTTACCCAAGAAGCTACCACCTAGGAGGGAGGTGGATCACACCATCGAGTTGGAACCGGGTTCCAAGCCACCCGCCAAAGCCCCTTACCGAATGCCACCACCGGAGTTGGAGGAGTTGCGTAAACAACTCAAGGATCTATTGGATGCGGGCTATATTCGACCCTCGAAAGCCCCATATGGTGCGCCGGTGCTATTTCAAAGGAAGAAGGACGGATCCTTGCGGATGTGCATAGACTACCGGGCACTTAACAAGGTAACGATCAAGAACAAGTACCCTATTCCTCTCATTGCGGATTTGTTTGATCAACTTGGAAAGGCGAGATACTTCTCCAAGTTAGACTTGAGATCGCGGTATTACCAAGTACGGATAGCGAAGGGAGACGAGGCTAAGACGACGTGTGTCACGAGGTATGGTTCTTACGAGTTCTTAGTCATGCCTTTTGGTTTAACGAATGCTCCCGCTACATTTTGCACCCTCATGAATAAGTTATTTCACCCGTTTCTTGATAAGTTTGTGGTGGTATACTTGGACGAAATTGTTGTTTATAGTCATACCTTGGAGGAGCATATCTTGCATTTGAAATAGGTGTTCCAAGTGTTACAAGACAATGAGCTTTATGTGAAGTTGGAAAAATGCTCCTTCGCCCAAGACGAAGTTGAGTTCTTGGGACACAAGATCAAAGACGGTGGATTGATGATGGACGGGGCAAAAGTGAAAGCTATCCAAGAGTGGGAATCACCAACCAAGGTAACGGAGTTGAGATCTTTTCTTGGCTTGGTGAACTATTACCGAAGGTTCATCATGGGGTACTCGGCGATAGCATCTCCCTTGACGGACTTATTAAAGAAGAACAAAGCTTGGATATGGGACGATAAGTGCCAAGCGGCGTTCGAGAGTTTGAAGAAGGCGGTTATGGAGGAACCGGTGTTGAGACTACCGGATGTAGCCATGCATTTCGAGTTACATACGGATGCATCGGATTTTGATATTGGAGGAGTTCTAATGCAAGACGGACACCCGATCGCATTCGAGAGTTGGAAGTTAAATGAGACGGAGAGGAAGTATATGGTGCAAGAGAAAGAGATGACGGCGGTCGTCCATTGCTTGAGGATTTGGAGGCATTACTTGTTGGGTTCGAGATTTGTGATCAAGACGGATAACGTTGCTACGAGCTACTTTCAAACCCAAAAGAAGTTAAGCCCCAAGCAAGCTCGTTGGCAAGACTTCCTAGCCGAGTTCGACTACCAATTGGAGTACAAGCCGGGGAAGGCTAATGTGGTAGCCGACGCATTAAGTCGCAAGGCGGAGTTTGCGGCAATCACCCAAGCGCAATTCTTCCTCCAAGATCGAATCAAGGAAGGGTTGGAACATGATCCTTTTGCCAAGAAGATCGTGGCCTTAGCAAAAGAAGGGAAGACTCGAAGATTTTGGCTTAAGGGAGACTTGTTGTTCACCAAAGGAGATCGGCTTTACGTACCTAAGTGGGGTGATCTTAGGCGGGTAATCTTGAAAGAGTGTCATGATTCGATGTGGGCCGGTCATCCGGGGATCAAGAGGACGTTGGCATTAGTCGAAGGCACTTATTATTGGCCAAGGATGGAGGACGATGTAGAGACATTCGTGCGGACGTGCCTTATTTGCCAACAAGACAAGATAGAGCAAAAGAAGTCCGGAGGCTTATTGGAACCTTTACCGACGCCCAAGGGACCATGGGAAAGCGTTTCCATGGACTTTATCACATGCTTGCCGAAGTCGGAAGGGAGTGGGAGTATCATAGTGGTGGTCGATCGATTCTCGAAGTATGGAACTTTCATTGCCGCACCACCCGATGTTACCGCGGACGATACGGCTAAGCTCTTTTTCAAGAATGTGGTGAAGTATTGGGGAGTGCCACATGTGATCGTTAGTGATCGAGATCCTAGATTCACGGGGCGCTTTTGGACGGATTTGTTCAAGATCATGGGGACGGATTTGAACTTCTCTACGAGTTTTCATCCCCAAACGGACGGGCAAACGGAGAGGGTAAACGCACTATTAGAGCTCTATCTTCGGCACCATGTGAGTGCCAACCAACATGATTGGGCTAAACTCCTTGATGTTGCTCAATTCTCTTACAACATGCAATGGAGTGAAGCCACGGGGAAGATTCCTTTTGAGTTGGTCACGGGGCGCCAACCATTGACTCCTAATGCCTTAGCCGAATCATACGAGGGAGTAGCCCGGCCGCTTACAAGACATTGAAGGAATGGCATGAGCAAGCAGATTTGGCCCGGGCTTCGTTAGACAAAGCGGCTAAGAAGATGAAGAAATGGGCGGGTGAAAAGAGGAGACACGTCGAGTTCGAGGTCGGAGATCAAGTGATGGTGAAACTCTTGCCTCAACAATTTAAATCACTAAGGAAGGTGCACAATGGTGTGATACGGAGGTATGAAGGCCCTTTCCCGGTGATTGGACGTGTTGGGAAAGTTTCTTATCGGCTTCAACTACCGCCCAAGTTGAAGATTCACCCGGTCTTCCACGTTAGCTTTCTCAAGCCGTATCATGGAGACGAGGAAGACCCGGAACGAGGGGTGTCCAAGCGGGCACCAACAGCGGTTGTTACTTCGTACGATCGAGAGGTTGAGGAGATCTTGTCGGATCGTACGATACGAAGACGAGGAGTGCCAAGCTACAAGGAGTACTTGATCAAGTGGCGTGGGTTGCCCGATAGTGAAGCAAGTTGGGAAGCTGAAGACTTATTGTGGCAATTTGCGGACAAGATCAAGAAGTATCACGAGGAAGGCACGACGAGGACGTCGCGAGCTTAGGTGGGGGAGGATGTCACAACCCGCCTATGTAGTGCGATTATTTTCGAGGTTGATCGGGATTCCGGATTATTCTATACTTCTCTTGGAAGTTCATGGATAAGCTTGGAAGCCTTTGGAAAAGTATGGAAGATGTAGGAAGCTCTAGAATCTCTTAGAAGTGCTAGAACCTCTTAGAAATCCTAGAAGCTTATGATAAATCATGGAAGCTTATAGAAATCCTAGAAGCTTCCATATCTAGAACCTTGTACATAGTAGTATAAATAGAGGTGTAGTCTTATTTGTAGGATCATCCAACAAAGTTCACTTGTAATCTCTTGTGTAAAGTTCTCTAAGTAATAAAAGCGTTTTCATATTCCACTTGTTCCTTTCTTTAAAGCTTTCATAGTTGCATACATCGTTGAGTATTTGAGTATGGCTGAGCTTAGTCGAGACTAAGTGCCGCCCGGGAGACCTTGTAGAGACAAGTCCGTGACAATAAGCTAGCTAACATGAGCTAAGTCTGAAATCACATATTAAGCAAATATGAATGGGCCTATAATAACCAATCAAGACTAATGATTTTGAGAAGTTAGGGCGCGTTTAGTAAGGAGGTTTTCCAGAAAAATTTTCCAAGAAAACCTACGATAATAGAAAACGCGTTCAAATTGAGTTTTTTCCAAAAATTTTCTTGGAAAAATGGAAAAGCTGTTTTCCAAGTTTATAACTAAGTTTTGGAAAACTCCCTTTATGAGTTCTTCATAGGTTTTTCATTTTAGAAAACTCCATCTAAACACGTTTCAAGTGTTCTCTAGAGAGAGAATAGCTCCCTCATTCTCCAGAAAACTGAAAAATGAAAACTAGGAAATTTTTTACTAGATGTACTACCTTTCAATTTTAAGCTATTTAAAGAATTTGCTCTAATAAATTTATTTTAAACCCGTAACTTAGTAACTTGTATGCAGTCTAACTAAACTAAGAGCTAGATAACAATAAAAAAGAAAGAAAGATTATTTACGCTAATAACCGAAGATCCATACCTTGAGTTTGAGACGTGTGGAGGGCAAATTTTAGTACTCATCAATCATTTTTTTTTATTTTTTTTATTATTATTATTTTTTTTAATAATGAGTTTTTCTTTGAAAGTAAGAGAAAAAAGAATTTGGTTTAGTAAGAGACAAAAGATGAAAAGAATAAGGTTTATTAGCCTAAAAAGGATGGATCAAGATCCTCTCAAGTTCAAAATGAACTTGAGAGGATCTTGATCCAAAAAGGATGACAATATCTTGATCAGTTATGTTAAAAAAAATAATAATAATAAAAATAAAAAGGGCATTTTGAAGAAAATTGAACTCACGACCTCTTGGATAGAAGTGAACATGTTGACCAATTTTCCTACACCATCCCTTGTTTGAAATTGTCCTACCATTTGACTATATTATTGCTTAGAAGTTACTTACCTATTTTAGTAACATATCATATGTTCTAACATATTCATTACTCTCACATTTAACATATCATATGTTCTAACATATTCATTACTCTCGCATTTAAAATATCATATGTTCTAGTATAGAAGTGGTAGTATACCAAACTCTCCAGGTTTTAGTTGACCACCAGGAAATTTACAAAAAGTACGTGTTTCCAATTTGCAGAAGAAGAATGTGAGGAATGAGGATGATTATGCTCTTGCACCTGCAAGTTCATGAAATATTTTATTCAAGCTAAAAGTAAATAACTAAATATATAAATGGAAGCAAACATTTGTAAAGAATGATGGCTATAATGCAACGATGCAACATTTTTTTTGAAATGAAGCCCCAAAAAAAATATTACACAACCATGGGAATGCACTTTAGCAGGTAAAAGAAGGCACCTAAAGCCAAAGGGAAACAAGTAGTTATTTGTTAAAACTTAAAACCATCTTTTTTGGCACATTTACAAACAAATCATCGCACTCCAAGAGTAAGACTTTATAACTATGAACAAGTTTGGATAAACGGCGTAAATGTGAATGCAAAAGTAACCATCATACTTGGCAATTTTTGTCTTGTACTATTCATTATTATGAAGTGTAGTTTTCTCTCCGTTCTCTTTTTTTAGCATTTTCGCATAACTGATAGAGTAGTTTTTATGGAACAAGCGACAAGCAAGGTAGCTAAAGGAAAACTACACAAAAGGAAACTCATAAACATACCAAATCAACTCATCAAAATGCACAACTTAACTTGGAACATTTCTTGACTTCCAAAAATTAAGACAACACTATGAAATCTGTCTTCAGGTTGTAATGCACAACAACAACAATACCCAATCCCTCCGGAGCGAGGTATGGGGGAGGTGAGATGTAGACAGTCACACCCCTATCCGAGGGTAAAGGGACTGCTTCCATCATCAGGTTGTAATGCATATGGACAAAAAACAATTATGCATGAAAGCTAATTTAACAGAAGAGTTGATAACTAACCAGTAAGATTGCCTTAACACTTGTCCTCATACCCTCCTTCATTTAGCTGCAGAAAGAAATTTTTTAATCACTTCATCAATTTTTGTGCGCAGATATGATAAGAAAAAGATAAATGCTATAGGTGATATCATAACTGATTAATCTCTAATATCTACTAGATCATAAGCACATAGAATCCTGCCAATACGCCATATAGATGTTCCAAATTTTATATCACTGTCCGTAATACAACCAATGCAGCTAGACTATATGAATTCAAAATCCAGTTATTCTGGTACACTCCGCTAACCGTCAAGCCAAAGTGTGCCATTAGTCAACCGCTTTATCAACGTTTAATAAGTTTCCTGTTTACGGAACTCAATTTCGGATAAAAAGGTGTCACCTTCATTACAAAATAATATGGTTTATTAGCCCAAAAATGATGACAATTTGTTTGATCAGTTTTGTTTAGGAGGGAAAAAAAATAAATGGAAGAAAGAAAAAAAATGGAAGAGCTAGGACATTGAACTCACGACCTCTTGGAAGTAACCGAACGTGTTGATCAATCTTCCTAGCCCACCCCTTGTTTAAAATTGTCTTATCATTTGGCTATATTATTGTTTAGTAGTTGATTTTACCTATTTTAGTAACATATCATATGTTCTAGCATATTCATTACTCTCACATTTAACTTTTCACATCATATATTATATGAATGATAATGATAGTAGATTAGACCATAAACTGAAGGTATAGTATGCAATCAAAATGTCACACAGATAGACACACATTGGGATTCTCAGAGAACATAAGTTTCATTACATCTTAGATATATAGAATATCAAGTTTAATTTGTCAAGTGTGAGGCAGAGATGCAAAAATGATATGCTACATTGACAACCTCAAGGCGAGTATTGTAGCTGTATATAACATAGATTGGTAACGTAAGGGGTTCGACTGGAGCATGATCTCGAGCATGTGTAACTTGGAAATTTTTTGCATGTTTTAAGTGGTCCAGGGTGTAGCTTAATGTCTATCACTATGTCATGGGATGTTTTGGAGAGCATGCACATATTATGCCAATGATTGAGGTAAGTTCTAAAAACTAAGATCACGAAAGTGAATGTGATAAAAGAGATATATAACACTACATTTTTCGATAATTTCAAAAATGACCAAGTTGCCCAATAGATGGGGATTTTTAACCTTGGATCTGAAAATTTTAAACTGGCCAGTTGCCCAATAGATGGGGATTTGTCGAAATTTTGGGCAAAGCCTCATTTTTTGGGCAACGCCTCCTTTTTTTGGGCAACTTCGGACACTTGGCGTCCCATGGGCGGCAACACGTTTTTGGCAACCACGCGTATGGCTAGTTTAAGAACTTTCAAATTCAAGGTCAAAACTCTCCATCGATTGGGCAACTTTTTTGGAATTATCCCTTTTTCTTGGGATATCATAACCGCAAGCATTTTACATGACTTTCAGCAACTTTCAACCATTTAACCCATTTGGGTTCACGTTTAAGAACATTCTTTCACAAGCTTGTCTCATTAGAGAGAAATTACTTAACCACCAATTTTCAGTTGACTTAGTCGAAGCTAAACAAACAATTCTACACCATAAACTAAAGCAAAGTACGACTACTGATACATCAGATAGATAACACTTCTACAATGGCATGAACCGTCTCTAAGATAAAAAGCTACAAACAAACAATAATTAGCAAATGGAAATAAATTGTACAAGTCGAATAGTCGACTGCATAAAGTACAAGTCACAATAGTTAATGGTCTCTCATTAATAAGGCAATGGTCTAAATCTTTGGATCAGGTTTTGTAAAATTAGATAGCTTTTGAAGAACGTTTGTCACTAAGATTGAGTTTGTCTTTCGAAGAACATTTGTTACTAAACTTGAGTCTCTGAAAGCAAACAGGTTGAATGTGGTTACGACACGGTTTAAGATTTAGTGAGCGATATCTAGCAATTATGTATATGTAAAAATTGCCGTTAAAAAAAAAAAAAAAAAAAAAAAAAAAATATATGTAAAACACAACAAAAACAGGTCATATAGATTAGTTGGGGTACTTAATGCTTAGATCATAACTAGATATCATCCATACCGTCGAATTAGATAGTTATAGAATAAAGTGTGTAGGGCCTAACGAACCATATTAGACTTGCACAACACTAGACCCATTAAGGCACTACTACTTAGACATTGCACTTGTGGATCATGTGGTTGATAGGTTAGAGGAATAGCTAGGCGAGCACATCTATCTTATTGATTTAATCTCAGTTTTAATTTACTTGTTATTTAATTTTTCGTCATTTTTGTTATTTGCAATTTTAATAATTGTCAGGATTCAAATCTCAAGTTACCGTCTTTTATAAATATGCTTTTTAAACATTTAATTTTACTCACTCCGGCGAATAATCAGGTCTTATCGAGTCTATGCTATACGCGATCGGGTACACTGCCGAGAGTGTTGGTATTACTTGTTAGATTCGATTTTATAAATTTAAAAAAAGATAATACGCATTAACTTTTTTTCGCCGCTGCTGAAAAGTGGCCGGTTGAAATTTGTGTGTTTAAAAGTAATTTTTTGTGTTTTCTTATTATACATTACTTCAAGGTTCAAGCTACGGAGCAAGGAGTCCAGGCTTGACATACGAAGGTCCGAAGCTCTAGATTTCAGATGGGAATTTGATCAAACATCAGTATCGTTTTTAAGTGTTGAGGTTTTTTTTCAAGGTAAGAGAAAAAGAATACGGTTCATTAACAGACAAAAAATATGGTTAATTAGCCCAACATATGGTATGGTCAGTCTTGTTTAGAAATAAGAAAAAGATAAAAATAGAAGAGCTAAGAAAATTGAACTCACGACCACTTGGAAATAAGCGGACGTTTTGGCCAATCCTCCTAAACCTCCGCTTGTATAAAATTGTCATATTTTAACTTTATCATTGTTTAGTAGTCATATCTCTTATATATATATAATAAAAAAAAATCTCTAGTGGATACTTTCGTATTTCGGAAAAAAGAATATTTCTTTATTAGGTAATATTTTATTTATTATTTTTTAATTTAAAATTTTAAAAAATTGTTTTGTTGATATTTATAAGATAAATACAAAAAAATAAAGATAAGATTTACACAAGTAGAAAATAAATACAAATAGATAAGATGCAACTCATGCAACTAACAATAGGATTAAATTTTTTAAATGATTATCTTTAATAATAAACAAATATAATTAAAAATCATAAATCAAACAAAACAAAGATTAAATTATTTGTTTTTTAAAAAATAAAAATATATCATTAAAAAAAATTAACAAAAAACCCGCGCATGTGCGGGCATTATAACTAGTTTTAACTATATGTTTTAGTATATTCATTACTCTCACATTTAACTTTTCGCATCATGTATTATTATGATAACGATAATGATAGTAGATTAGACCATAAACTGAAGGCATAATATGCAACCAAAATCTCACACAGATAGAGACACATCGCGATTCTCGGATAACGTACAATTCATTACATCTTAGGGCCTGTTTGGTTGAGGTTTTGGATTGGGTTTGTCCTTGACAAGACGTTAATCAGCCATTTGGTTCAAGATTTCACTTTAGCATTTAGGAGTCATATAAAAAAACTTCTACTGTTTCAATTCTTGGGTCCAACCACTGGTTTCTTGACATGGGTGGGGCCAGATTAACTTTTCTCTCTACCTACTTTTTCTTTTTATATCATAAAGTAATAAAATCAATTTTTAATACTTTTATTAATTATTAAAATAATATTTTTTAAATTTAATTATTTATTTTATTTTTCTCTTCCCCCATTTAATTCAAACCTATACTTATAATATTTGTCAAGTGTGAGGCAGAGATGCAAAACTGATACGCCACATCGACAACATCAAGGTGAGTATTGTAGTTGTATATAATAGAGATTGGTACGTAAGGGGTTCGAGTGGAGCATGATCTCGAGAAGGTGTAACTTGGCAAACTCTGCAAGTTTGAAGTGGTCCAGGGTGCAGCTTAATGGCAAGTTCTGGTAAGGAGTGGAAATCCGAGTAAAACTATCTTAGTCATGTTCAACCATTTAATCCATTTTGTTTCTTGTTTAAGAACATTATTTCACAAGCTTGGCTCATTAGAGAGAAATTACTTAACCACCAATTTTCAGGCGATTTAGTCTAAGCTAAACTAACTATTCTACACCATAAACTAAAGCAAAGTACGACTATTGATACATCAGATACATAACACTTCTACAATGGCATGAGCTATCTCTATAAATAAAAAGCTACAAACAAACAACAATTAGCAAATGGAAAGAAATTGTACAGCTCGAATAGTTGAAAGCATAAAGTACAAGTCACAATACTTAACGGTCTTTCCTTAATAAGGTAATGGTCTAAATCTTTGGATCAGGTTCGGTAAAATAAGATAGCTTTTGAAGAAGGTTTGTTACTAAGCTTGAGTTTCTGAAAGCATGGTTTTTGAGGGACATTTGTTACTAAACTTGAGTCTCTGAAAGCAAACAGCTTGAATCTGGTGCAAATTTATGAGGCTATCATGTTGAACTGGAATCTTGAAAGCTGTTGCGGTATGGTTGAAATGACTGGTCCGTACCTCTGCACAAAAATGTCATATGTAAAAGCAGAAGTAATCCACATATATGTGAGAAGCATCACTTAAAAAGTGTAAAACCGTGCTTTTCGCAATTTATAGACAGGTAAATTGATGCATTCAGTTAGATTCACATGTTTTTATTTCATCTTTTGAAGGGCACATTACACTATGGATAAATCTATTTGGAATTTTGAGTGTCAAAAGTCAAAACACAATATGAACACTATCCAATAACAATTGTAAGCACCGAGCCACTGATATTATCTATTTGTACAAACAGTATAACTTTTATGTATTTTCACATTCCTAACATACTAAAATCAATGTAAGTTAAAAGATATAGCTTTTGACTTTCAATAGTCAAGGTACACTATTATATTGAGAAAGAGAGAATAAGAAAGAAGATACAATATTCGACACCAAGTTTATGATTCCAATTTCTCAAATTAGTGAATTTTCTTCAATGTAATTTACTACATGAGCAGAGTAGAAGCTTAGACACTCAGGAAACCATGTTTTGCTACTAAAAGTTTCATATCCACTACAAAAGAATCAATATTTTTAAGCGTATAATGGCTTAAGAAAAATGTGGGCACAAATAAATTAACATCAGCTAATGAATATGAGCAAACTTTTAGTAATTATAACTCTGCATACTTTTTAAAAAGAAAATCTAGCAATTCTTATGGACCAGTTATATTTGTTGCGATCTGTAATGGGACAAGGGAGTAACATATCCAGTAATTTGTTTTTTCACCGAAACATTAGAATGTCACTAAAAACACCTAAAAACATCATGCGTGAAAATAAGAAAATATGAAAATGACATACCTGAACATTATTGTAAAGCTCAAACAATGGAAAAGCAAGGAGTTTCAGATTTTTGGGCACTACAAAGTACTCTCTTTGTGACAGGTGTACAACATAAAGCTTCTTGCATTCCTGAATTGCAAATTGCAAATAAATACATTGAAGTGAGGCATTTGAAATGTATACTTTAACCCAAAACTTGTAAGAAATCTAACTAGACCAAGAATCAAGTAACAGCAAAAAAAGTTATCGGGTAACTGATGAACAAAAGATCCTTACCTTGGGTTTCGAGATGTGTGGAGGGCAATACGGGTACATAATTGTTTCAAAGTTTGACTGTACCCGGAAGCAAGCATCTAACTACTTAAGTCCAAATTAAAGAAAAATATTTGATTTTATTTGAATTGACACATAGGGTAAGAGAAAGGTTTGATATCGACACCATACGTCATAAACGTATATACAATGTGTTACAATATCGTGAATTTCAATTCATATCACATCGATAACAAATAATGCTAAATCACCTACTTACAACAATGAGAGTGATCAAAAAAAATGTTCAGATCTTACTGTTCTGCTTGCAACATATATATCAAATTAATTGGAAAAGTAAAAGGAAAAAAAAAAAAAAAAGCATTTGAAAAAAAAACATCATTTCACAATTATATTTTTCAAACGAGAGAACCCAAAGTTTGTGGTTCAAGGTCCTGTTAGAAATTGAAATGGTTTGAATCAGACAGGTTTTTTGTTAAATTATGTTTTATTTTATCAGTTTTGATTTACTCTGGTCTGGTCTCGACTGGATGAATACACCGAGCTCAATAAACTAGAAACAAGATCGTTAACTCAATTAAGATTCTGAAAATGGCAAGTGAATTGACAGTTTGTCGTGTGTATTCACCCCACTTGTAAGTTCCATATCAGACCAGTACAAACATACTTCCGTACAGCTAATATCGGTGTCGTTTGTTTTTTCATAATATGTACTTTTTCCCTCTTTTCACTTCTTTTGTCTGCAGGAGGGTAGAGGTTTTTGTTTGGTTTTTTTAGACATCAGTGCTTCTTTTCACTTCTTTCCTTCTAAATTACAGACATTATTTTTCACTTCTTACATCTTCTTTCACTTCTTGCCTCTTCTTTCACAAACCTTACATCTCTTTCTTAATATCCGTTTTTATACGTTTTCGTCTGTCTTTTTACGTTTCGTTTTTTTTTTTACATTTTCGTTTGTATTTTTTTTACGTTTTAGACCGTTTTTTACGTTTTCGATTGTATTTTTACGTTCTCATCCGTTTTTTTACCTTTTCGCCCGTTTTTTACGTTTTCGTCCGTTTCATTACGTTTTCTCTCATTTTTTTAGGTTTTCGTCCGTTTTTTATGTTTTCGTCTGTTTTTTACGTTTTCGCTCGGTTTTGTTTTTTTTTGCCCTTTTTTTTTTTTTTTTTTTTTTTTTCTCTTTTTTTTTTTTTTCTTTTTTTTTTTTTTTTTTTTCCTTTTTTTTTGTTTTTTTTTGTTTTTTTTTTTTTTTTTTTTTTTTTTTTGTTTTTTTTTTTTTTTTTTTTTTTTTTTTTTTTTTTTTTTTTTTTTTTTTTTTTTTTTTTTTTTTTTTTTTTTTTTTTTTTTTTTTTTTTTTTTACGTTTTCATCCGTTTTTTACGTTGTCGCCCGTTTTTTCCCCGTTTTCGCCTGTTTTTTTTACGTTTTCGCCCGTTCTTTTTACGTTTTGGTCCTTTTTTTTTACGTTTTCGTCTTCTTTTTACGTTTTCGTCTGTTTTTTTATGTTTTCGTTTTTTTTTTACGTTTTTGTCTTTTTTCTTACATTTTTGTAAAAAAACGTACAAAATCATATGAAAACGGACGAAAACGTAAAAAAATAGACGAAAACGTAAAAAAACAGACGAAGTCGTAAAAAACAGACAAAAACGTGAAAAAAATAGACGAAAACGTATCAAAACGGAAGAAAACGTAAAAAAAAAAAAAAACAGACGAAAACGAAAAAAAACAGGCGAAGTTGTAAAAAAACAGACAAAAAAGTCAAATAACGGTCGAAAAAGTAGCAATCATATAAACTTACCAAACCGTAAAAAACGGACTAAAATGTAAAAAAAACTAGTGAAAAAGAAAAGGAAAGGAAAAAAAGTACTTTAATAGCACAAAAAATACTAGTGAAAAAAAGAAAGAAAGAAAGGAGGACTTCAATAGCACAAAAACAAACAGTCTTCTTCTTGTAGATAAAGAGCTTATGTGCAGTGTGCACCTCTTCTTCTGCAGACATGGTTTGCAGATGAAGAGGTAAAAACTCTGAAAAAACAAACGACACCTTAGACAACATCTTCTTTATCCCCTACATCAAATTTATCTAGCACACATGATACAAAAGTACACGAACAACCCTGCCATTTTGGTTGCATGTTAGGTGAATTAGCAGCAAGTTTGCTTGACAATTTCCTTTTCAAGCCTTCAATTTCTGCAAATAAAGAGAAAGCACATAAATATACTGATATAGATAGATGGAATCAGATGGACGGCTTGATGTAAAAGTGGTAGTATACCATTCTCTCCAGGTTTTAGTCAACCACCAGGAAGTTCACAGAAAGTGTTTTCAATTTGCAGAAGAAGAATGTGAGGATGATTATGCTCTTGCACCTACAAGTTCATGAAATATTTTATTCAAGCTGTAAGTAAACATATCAATGAAATGAAAAAACTTTTTATCATCTGATATGTAGAAATTTGTAAGGAAATGTACTCAGCCATTAAAAATTCAAAAGCTCAGCCAAAGCTATCAGCTTTGACACTGGGAGCAAACATTGGTAAAGAATGATGGCTACAATCCTATAATGCAACGCTGCAACGTTTCCTTGAAATGAAGTCCTCAAAAAAAATATTATACAAAACCATGAGAATGCACTTTAGCAGGTAAAAAAAGGCACCTAAAGCCAAACGGAAACATGTAGTTAACTTTTTAAACCATCTTTCTTGGCACTTTTATAAAGAAATAATCGTGTTCCATGAACACCATATAAACATAAGACTTTATAACTATGAACAAGTTTGGATAAACGGCGTATATGTAAATGCAAACATAACCATCATACTTGGCAATTTTTGTCTTGTACTATTCATTATTATGAAGTGTAGTTTTCTCTCCGTTCTCTTTTTTTAGCATTTTCGCATAACTGATACAGTAGTTTTTATGGAACAAGCGACAAGCAAGGTAACTAAAGGAAAACTACACAAAAGGAAACTCGTAAACATACCAAATCAACTCATCAAAATGCACAACTGAACTTGGAACATTTCTTGACTTCCAAAAATTAAGACAACACTATGAAATCTGTCTTCAGGTTGTAATGCACAACAACAACAATACCCAATCCCTCCGGAGCGAGGTATGGGGGAGGTGAGATGTAGACGGTCACAACCCTATCCGAGGGTAAAGGGACTACTTCCATCATCAGGTTGTAATGCATATGGACAAAAAACAATTATGCATGAAAGTTAATTTAACAGAAGAGTTGATAATAACCAGTAAGATTGCCTTAACACTTGTCCTCATACCCTCCTTCATTTAGCTGCAGAAATAAGTTTTTTAATCACTTCATCAATTTTTGTGTGCAGATATGATAAGTAATAGATAAATGCTATAGCTGATATCATAACTGATTAATCTCTAATATCTACTAGATCATAAACACATAGAATCCTGCCAATACGCCATATAGATGTTCCAACTTTTATATCACTGTCCGTAATACAACCAATGCAGCTAGACTATATGAATTCAAAATCCAGTTATTCTGGTACACTTCCGCTAACCGTCAAGCCAAAGTGTGCCATTAGTCAACCGCTTTATCAACGTTTAATAAGTTTCCTGTTTACGGAACTCAATTTCGGATAAAAAGTTGTCACCTTCATTACAAAACATAACTGATTAATCTCTAATATCTACTAGATCATAAACACATAGAATCCTGCCAATACGCCATATAGATGTTCCAACTTTTATATCACTGTCCGTAATACAACCAATGCAGCTAGACTATATGAATTCAAAATCCAGTTATTCTGGTACACTTCCGCTAACCGTCAAGCCAAAGTGTGCCATTAGTCAACCGCTTTATCAACGTTTAATAAGTTTCCTGTTTACGGAACTCAATTTCGGATAAAAAGTTGTCACCTTCATTACAAAATAATATGGTTTATTAGCCCAAAAATGATGACAATTTGTTTGATCAGTTTTGTTTAGGAGGAAAAAAAAAATAAAAAATGGAAGAGCTAGGACATTGAACTCACGACCTCTTGGAAGTAACTGAACGCGTTGACCAATCTTCCTAACCCACCCCTTGTTTAAAGTTGTCATATCATTTGACTATATTATTGTTTAGTAGTTAATTTTACCTATTTTAGTAACATATTCATTACTCTCACATTTAAATTTTCACATCATGTATCATATGATAATGATAATGATAGTAGATTAGACCATAAACTAAAGGCATAGCACGCCAACCAAAATGTCACACAGATAGACACGCATTGGGATTCTCAGAGACCATACGTTTCATTACATCTTAGATATTTAGAATATCAAGTCGAATTTGTCAAGTGTGAGGCAAACGCAAATCTGATATGCTACATCGACAACCTCAAGGCGAGCTAATATAACAGAGATTGGTAACGTAAGGGGTTCGAGTGGAGCATGATCTAGTTTGAAGTGGTCCAGGGTGTAGCTTAATGGCAAGTTCTGGTAAGGAGTGAATATCCGAGTAAAGCTATTTTTCGTGATGCCCTTTTATACAATGTATGCCACTATGTCATGGGATGTTTTGGAGAGCATGCACATACTATTTTAAGTAAGTTCTAAAAACTAAGATTACAAAAGTGCAACTATTTAAAACATTTCGGTTCGGATCTTTAAGAACATTATTACATATGCTTTGCCGAGCCTATTTAATAAATTTACTTGTTAAACTATTAATTTCACTCGCTCCAGCGAATAATCCGGTCTTGTCGAGCCTATACTATATGCGATCGGGTACACTGCCCGAGAGTGTTGGTATTACTTGTTAGATTCGGTTTTATAAATTTAAGATGAGATAATACACATCAAGTTTTTTGCACCGCTGCTTAAGACAGTCGGTTGAAATTTATGTGTTTTCTTATTATACGTTACTTCAAGGTTCCAATCTACGGAGCAAGGAGTAGGAGTATAGGCTTGACATTCGGAGGGTCCGGAGCTCTAGACTTCATGCAGGAATTTGCTAACATTAAAAAGAATACGGTTCATGCCAAAAGTTCTTTATAGATCCAACTTTTACCATAGAACTCATCAAGCAATCTTAGCCACTCATTTATTTTATCAAAATAAAAAAATAAACTTTAAATATTTCACAAACCGTTAAATCGTCAAGTCACAAAAAAAATATCATCGCGACGGAGAACTTAAATTATCTCTATAGACTAATGCATTGTTATATACTTTTCTGACGAAACTTTTTCACCCAGAAAAATCATATATGACTTCTTAGAAATCATATATGATCTTAAGAATCATATAATGATCGTTAAGAATCGAATCATATATGATTTTTTACGAATCATATATGATTTTTTACGAATCACTATATGATTTTACGA
>LBNU01000870.1:84432-103940 GCA_014162995.1 Artemisia annua | reverse complement strand
AAAAAAAATATTTCAAAAAAAAAAAAAAAAAAAAAAAAAAAAAAAAAAAAAAAAAAAAAAAAAAAAAAAAAAAAAAAAAAAAGAAGTTATTGGTAGCTGATGAACAAAAGATCCTTACCTTGGGTTTCGAGATGTGTGGAGGGCAATACGGGTACATAATTGTTTCAAAGTTTGGCCTCCACCATACAGCCACACACTCGCCAATCTGCAAAAAGCATGTACTGTAAATAGTATGCCTAATTAAATTGTAAGAGGTGGCAGGCATCCAACTACATAACTCCATATCCAAGACAAGAATTTAATCTTATTTCATGAGCTTTAACCCACCCTTCCTCCCAGACAAAAGCACAATCCAATGGACACATAGGCTAAGCGAAATGTTTGATATCGACACCATCCGTCATAACAGATACAATGAGTTAGGATTTCATCAACTTTTAATCCAAATCAATTTTTAATCACCAATTTACAACATCGAGGGTTATTAGAAAGTGTTCAGATCTTACTGCTCAGTTTAAAAAACACAACAAATTTAACTAGAAAAAGAAAAGAAGAAACAAAATTAGACCAAAGACATCATTTTAGGATTATATTTTTCAGCAAGAGAACCCTTAAGTCTGCATGGTCTTGTTTAATATTGAACTAGTCAAAATCAAACAGGTTTTTTTGTTGAATTATGTTTTAAAGTACTCGGTCTGATTCACTCTGATCTGGACAGATGAATACACAGAACTCAATAACTAGAAACAGGGTCGTTAAATCAAATAAGATTTTTCACCCTATTTGTAAGTTCCATATCAGACAAGACTAAGGGGGTGTTTGCTTTAGCTTTTTTGGGGCTTATTAGCTTATAGAGCCAAAATAAGCCCATTAGAGTGTTCGGTTAAGCTTATAAGCTTATAGAAGGGGGTTTGATAAGCCCTTTTTGTGGCTTATCGGCTTGTATAAGTTTATATGCCTACTTGTCCACCTTTTTGCCATAAGCTAACCCAAACACTGAACCTTAACTAGTTATTAAACATAAGTTTACGCCCAGAAAATAAGCTTAAACAAACAGCCCCGGCAAGCATACTTCCGTACAGCTAATATTAGACGACATTTTACCCAGCAGACACGAGGGGAAAAAAAAATACAAGAACAAACCTGCCAATTAGGTTGCATGTTAGGTGAATTAGCAGCAAGTTTGCTTGACAATTTCCTTTTCAAGCCTTCAATTTCTGCAAATAAATAAAAAGCACATAAATATACATCGACAGAATCAGATGGACCGATTGATGTAAAGATGGTAAAATACCATTCTCTCCAGGCTTCAGTCGACCACCTGGAAGTTTACAGAAAGTGTTTCCAATTTGTAGAAGAAGAATGTGAGGATGATTATGCTCTTGCACCNAATTAAATTGTAAGAGGCAGCAGGCATCCAACTACATAACTTCATATCCAAGACAAGCATTTAATCTTATTTCATAAGCTTTAACCCACCCTTCCTCCCAAAAAAAGCACAATCGAATGGACACATAGGCTAAGCGAAATGTTTGATATCGACACCATCCGTCATAACAGATACAACGATTTAGGATTTCATAAACTTTTAATCCAAATCAATTTTTAATCACCAATTTACAACATCGAGGGTTATTAGAAAGTGTTCAGATCTTACTGCTCTGTTTAAAAAACACATCAAGTTTAACTAGAAAGAAAAGAAGAAACAAAATTAGACCAAAGTCATCATTTTAGGATTATATTTTTCAACAAGAGAACCCAAAGTCTGTATGGTCCTGTTTAATATTGAACTAGTCAAAATCAAACAGGTTTTTTTGTTGAGTTATGTTTTAAATTACTCGGTCGTCACTCTGGTCTGGACAGATGAATACACAGAACTCAATAACTAGAAACAAGGTCGTTAAATCAAATAAGATTTTTCACCCCATTTGTAAGTTGCATATCAGACAAGACTAAGGGGGTATTTGCTTTAGCTTTTTTGGGGCTTATTAGCTTATAGAGCCAAAATAAGCCCGTTAGAGTGTTCGGTTAAGCTTATAAGCTTATAGAAGGGGGTTTGATAAGCCCATTTTTGTGGCTTATCGGCTTGTATAAGTTTATATGCCTACTTTTCCACCTTTTTGCCATAAGCTAACCCAAACACTGAACCTTAACTTATGAACTTGTATATCAGAAGCCATATACTAGTTATTAAACATAAGTTTACGCCCAGAAAATAAGCTTAAACAAACAGCCCCAGCATACTTCCGTACAGCTAATATTAGACGACATTTTACCCAAGGGGAAAAAAATGGTACAAGAACAAACCTGCCAATTAGGTTGCATGTTAGGTGAATTAGCAGCAAGTTTGCTTGACAATTTCCTTTTCAAGCCTTCAATTTCTGCAAATAAATAAAAAGCACATAAATATACATCGACAGAATCAGATGGACCGATTGATGTAAAGATGGTAAAATACCATTCTCTCCAGGCTTCAGTCGACCACCTGGAAGTTTACAGAAAGTGTTTCCAATTTGTAGAAGAAGAATGTGAGGATGATTATGCTCTTGCACCTGTAAGTTCATGAAACATTTTATTTAAACTACGAGTGAATATATAAAAGAAATAATAACTGTTTATCATTTAATATGCACAAATTCATAGGATTACTAGGCTGAGTAACCGGTGATTATTCACTAAAAGGTTAGTGACCAAGTAACCAGCGATTACTTGCTGCAAGATCAAAAATGTATCAGACTCGGTCAAAACTTGGGGTTAACTTGGTCAGACTCTGTTTGAAGTATTTGAATAATTGTGTTGATGTTTCTGAAACATACTTCTATGGTTGATGAATAATTCGATGGTCCTATGAACATTTCAATGATGTCATACATGTGATTTCGAAATTTATATGTAAAAATTCCAATCTGAGTACTCCCCCGCTTAGGCCAATTAGTCGCTACAAGGTAGCCAAGTGCTCAAGTACCGCTTAGCAAGTTTTACAACCATGAATGTACTCAGCCATCAAGACAAAATGTGCTTAACCAAAGCTATATGTTTTGACAATGGAAAGCAAACATCTGGGATAAATGATGGCTATAAGGCAACGATGCAATACCTTGGAATTGAGTTCTAATAATTAAATGGATTTGACAAAACAATGTGAATCTAGTTTAGTAGGTAAACAACAATTTAAACAAAAAAGAAATAAGTAATTAACTTTTGACACCTTCTTTCTCGACCGTTTTACAAGCAGACGGTGTTCCAAAAACATAAAAAAGTTTGTAACCATAAGCAAGTTTGGATAAACAGCATTAATTAGATGCAAAAATCACCATCATGCTTGTGTTGTTCATTATCGCTATCCTCTCTAGCATTTTTCATAACTAATGGTTTTTCAGGAACAAGCGACGAACAAGGATAAACAAAACAAAACTACTCAAAAGGAAACTTATGAACATACCAAACCCACTCATCGCAATCCACAACTTAGCTTATTATTTATGGACGTCTAGAAAATAAGACAGCATGCAAATTTAGTTTATTATGGTGGTAGAACAGAAGCTGAAAAATACATACACTACAATAAACCGGTCTTTAGATTGTAATACATATGGACAATTAGCAATTAAGCATGAAAGTCAATAATTCAACAAAAGAATTGAACACTAACCAGTAGGATTGCTTCAACACTTGTCCTCATACCCTCCTTCATATAGCTGCAGAACCAAACAATTTATTCACTTAGTAAATTTTCATGCACAGATATAATAAGAAAGACATAAATGCCATAATTGATTTTAGATGTCCGTAATATCGACAAGAATTCATAACGGGATAGAGTCCTGCCACTAACCCCGTATAAATGTTCCATTATCTATCTACACATCTGTGTCATAACTAACGACAACTAGACTACAATAATCCCATCATTCTGGTATACCCCGGTAACAGAAAAGCCAAAGTGTGCCATCAGTTGACCCCTTTATCGATGTCTAATAAGTTTCCTGTTTACGTAACTCAGTTGGGATAAACAGGTTTGTCACCTTCAATAAATTTCAATCTATTGCTCTTAGTTTGCGTAATCAAAATCCCGAGTAGCACGTTATCAGTTTCAATAAGACAATAACAAATCTTACGTAATAAATGTGGAAGCAGAAATTTTATTCACGCTCCACACCTCCACCAACAAGAAACAACTGGATGAAAAATGACTGGCTATCTAAATATATACTCCTATTATATATATACTATTTTATAAAACGTTTTGCTTATTCCCTTAAAACTTAAGCTTGAGTGATGTTAATTTACTACTTTACCCCTCATATGAGATTAACAGAAAGTATAAATCAAAAACGTTAAAGGCACTATATCAACTACAACTTTGTATTCTTAAAATTCATTGCTCACGTACATAAAATTTGCATTCGTGTTTTCTTTTATAACGAGTAGTTACATCATGTAACCTATATACACAAATTAGATTTTACACCAAACAATGTGACACACACAAAACAACAACACTTCGCTACCGCAGACCACCACCCCGTACATGTTAGCTTTTATGTGTTTATCAATTTCATACAAAAAAGTTCAAGATAACTCAATATCACTATTAAAACTAAAAAAAAAAAAAACTAAGTGCACGAGTATTCAAAGTGACTACTAGGACTTAACTTCGTATAAACAAGTCCCGTTCTGATTATTCAGATCAAAATAACCACTTAAAGACTAAGGGGGTGTTTGTTTAAGCTTATATGTGGCTTATGAGCTTATTTGTTTTTCAGCTTATATTTCATAAGCCCCAATTTTCCAGCATATTTTGAGACTTTTGGGCTTATATTAGTTTATTATGGTATGATAAACTTATATAAGCCCATAAGTCTCAATATAAGCCGGAAAATGGGGCTTATGAAATATAAGCAGAAATCAAATAAGCTCATAAGCCGACATATAAGGTTAAACAAACACCCTCTAATTAAAGAACTTCCACAAAAACTGTCATTAACAACACCAAAGAACCAATAATATCAATCCTAACATAAAAACAAGCCCTAATCACAAAAACCCTAAACCACATAATCTAACAAAAAAACCCTAAAATCATGAACAACATAAAAATTCCTTCAAGGGTTTTCTTCAGAAGCAAAAACCAATCATAAAAATCAAATCTTTTTACAAAAAAGGTGAAAAAAAGACATACTTGAGTTTCATACGAGCAAGACGATCAGCAACAGAGGTATCTTTTTCCATCTTGGGTTCTTTTGTACCGAATGAGTAGCTTGATAATGGGTATGTGTTCACGATTGATGAACTCACCATCTTGATTGGATTTAGGGTTTTGATTTTGTGATCTATGGGTTTGTCTGATTTGGGGGTTTTGGAAGAAAGACTTTTGGTGAAATGTGCTTTTAAGTGATTTGAATATGTGAATATTGACCAAAATGTCCTCATATTTATATACTGTAGAACTTTCTTTTTAGGATAGTTTGGAAGCTGTCTATAAATTTACCAAAATGCCCTCATATAGATCTTTCTTTCTAGGACTAGCATGGTACCCGCATAAAGCAGCGGTTCAGAGGCGAATGTTGTTTAGCGATTTTTGGATTTTAAGTTTCTTTGGCAAATATTGTTTAACGATTTTATATAATAGATGATAGTTTTCAGAAATTGTGTGTTTGTGTTGTGATATTGTGAGAGTGGTGTATATAAAAGGTTTTAAACTTGTAAAATTTATGAACACAAATGTGTCTTAGATTCTTACACTTTCATTTGTTTGCTATTAGTTTATTATTTAAAAACGAATTAGAGCCCTCAATATGGTGATGTTATAGCCAAAAATTTTGAGTTATGAGGCAAGCCACCATACCAGTGCTCGTGCTATAGGTCTCGGTACCTTTAGACCTATAGGATTTTGTGTTTTAAGTTTTATTCCCTGTTAGTTAGTTTCTTGCATCATTGGTCCCTATTAGGTTTGCGTTGTTAATCCATGGATTTTTTTTTCTTACATAACTAGTCTTAACATGTATAAAATCTGGTATGTTATTTTATTTGAATTATGTAATATTTTTATTTTAATGTGCCGTTTTAGTGATAAAATTGAAACAAATTAAAAAACTGTGAGGCCCGAGGATCCTATAACTTTGAGTGACGAGAGAGCCTGTTTTCTGTCAAGCTATAACATCGCCTATAACATTGAACTACACCTTGTTCTCTTATCATTGTTGATCTTCGCTATGATTATTAATAAAGCATGCGGATAACATTGATTTGATATATGCCTAGTGATGAGTGTGTAAATACTCATCATTTCTGGCACATTTAGACTGCAACAACATCTGAAAAAACACATAAATGCCTTAAAATACATAAAATATCCCTGAATTATGTTTTTATATGTTTCAGATGCAAAAGGATTGAAAACTGATGAAAAACAGTCAAGTTTGCATAATTGGCAGTTTCAGCCCCTGAACTTTCAAAAGTTGTCAAAACTAGTCCCTGGTTATTCAGAATATGGAAAATTATCATCAAAGGTCCTTGGGGATTCACAAGTTGTCAAAATTAGTCCTTTAAAGTCCAAGTTTGCAAAATGACAACTTTGATCCCTCAACTTTCACAAATGGCATAATTGGTCCCTAGGAGTTTTAAATTTGGAAAATATTCATTCATGGTCCTTGGTTTATTAAACTATGGCAACTTTGGTCCTTTGAATAACTTTGGGAAAGTTATAACATACACCCTTGAAAAATCAGTTATTGCATTTATGGTCCTTGGGCTTAATTTAATTTAATTTAATTTAATTAATACCCAATCCCGCCGGGGCGGGGTATGGGGGAGGTGGGATGTAGACAGATCCTACCCCTACCCCAGGGTAAACCTGTAGGTAAGGAGACTGCTTCCAGGAAGACCTCCGGCTGGTGTGTGCAGTGAAATGCCAAAGGCAAAATGAAAAGAAAGTAACCTGAAAAAAAAAATCCTGCAGAGAAAAAGGAAAATAAAAGCAAAACTGCAAAACAAACACACACGCAAAAGCAAGAAAGCAAACAAAGCACGTAGGGACCGAAGAAAGCAACGCGAAAGGCCTAAAGCTAAGGCAAAGCAAAAGGGCTACCGAATGGAAAGCAAAGGGGCCTAAAACCTACAGGCAAAGAAAAGGAGAGGCAGGAGGCACAACAAAGAACCTAGAGACTAAAAGGCACCAGCAACGGGACCAAAACAACAAAGAAAGAGGGGCAAGACTACAAAGAGGCACCTAAAAACCTACAAACCTAAAACCCTAAAAGCTCCGCAAGCAGACCCGGACTTAAGACTAGCCAAGCCCAAAACTAACCACACATACTAATCCTATCTCTCCACGCCTTCCTATCTGAGGTCATGTCCTCGGAAAAGTGAAGCTCCTCCATGTCGAGTTTAAGTCTATCCTCCCATCTAAGTTTTGGTCTTCCCCTCCTTCTAAGACCGTCGACCATAATCGTTTCAACCCTCCTAACTGGCGCTGTTTGTGGTCTTCTCCTCACATGGCCGAACCACCTCAACCTTCCTTCTCTCATCTTGGAGATAATAGATTCTACTTCCAGTACAGATCTAAAAACCCCGTTCGGGATCATGTCTGCCATGGTTCTACCACAAGTCCACCTCAGCATTCTCAGTTCTGCTACTTCCACCCTGTTTGCTAGAGCTTTTGTGATAGGCCAGCACTCTGAGCCGTAAAGCATAGCAGGTCTAATTTCTACCCTATAAAATTTACCCTTTAGCTTAAAGGGTACTTTCCTATCACATAGAACTCCGGACGCCGCTCTCCATTTCGCCCAGCCTCTACCAATACGGTGAGTTACGTCGTCATCAATCCTCCCTGAGTTGTGGATCACCGAACCCAAATATCTAAAAGACTCCTTAGGCGAGAGTATCTGATCTCCGATACGAACTTCCGTATCATCATTGTGCCTGGTCTCAATACTACTGAAAACACATCTCAGGTATTCAGTCTTCTCCCTGCTAACTCTAAGGCCTTTATCTTCCAGGGCCTCCCTCCAATGCTCAAGTCTGTTGTTTAACCCGTCCGCCGACTCTGACACCAACACAATATCGTCGGTGAATATCATGCTCCAAGGGATGCCCTCTTGGATCCCTCGTGGTAGCTCATCAATAATCAAGGCAAAAAGGTAATGGCTGATGGCTGATCCCTGATGTAGTCCTACTTTCACCAGGAAAAACTCTGAGGTTCCCACTGTGGACCGAACACGAGTCCTTGCCCCCTCGTACATATCCTTAATAACTCTTAAGTATCTCCTAGGAGTACCCTTATCTATCAGAGTTCTCCAAATCAACTCACGAGGGACACTATCGTAGGCCTTTTCTAGGTCGATGAAGGCCATATGCAAGTCTCTTTGCCTTTCTCGATACTTCTCCATGAGGCTTCTGAGGAGGTGAATAGCCTCCATCGAGGACCTTCCTGGCATAAAACCAAACTGGTTCTCTGACACCCTCGTCTTCCTTCTCAACCTTCTCTCAATGACCCTCTCCCAGAGCTTCATAGTGTGACTAAGGAGCTTAATGCCCCTATAGTTGCTGCACACTTGTATGTCACCCTTGTTCTTGTAGATGGGGATGACTTCACTGAGCCTCCATTCCTCCGGCATCTTATCGCTATAGAAGATCTTGTTGAAGAGGGAAGTCAACCAACTTAATCCCACATCTCCTAAGCACTTCCAAGCTTCAATGGGTATATGATCTGGTCCTACGGCCTTGTTTCTACCCATCTTCTGTAATGAAACCTTCACTTCACCTTGGCTGATATCCAAGTAGTCGCACTCAGGAAGCAAATCTTGGCTACGGATATCACTCACATCGCTATCAACCATACCCCTCTCGTTGAAAAGAGAGGAGAAATAATCTCCCCATCTTCTCCTAATGTCCTCTTCATTGACAATGCTTCGTCCATCTTCATCTTTGATGAATCTAATGTTCCCAAAATCCCTACTTCTTCTCTCTCGGGCTTTAGCGATCCTAAAGATATCATTAACCCCTTCTTTGGAGTTCAAGTTCTTATATAGAGCTTCGTACGCTTTGTCCTTCGCCTGGGCTACTGCTTTCTTCGCTTCTCTTTTGGCTGCTTTATACTTCTCCTCCGCATCGACCCTATCCGCTAGGTTACCTCCTCTACTCAAAAGGAGCTCTCTGAACCTAGACTGTTTCTCCGTGACCTTGGATTGCACCTCCTCACAAAACCACCAGGATTCCCTGTGAGTAGCCTGGGTACTCGCTGTCCCACTAGCCACACCTAGTGACTCCTTAGCTGCGTCTTTAATGATGCCGGCAAGGGTGTACCACATCTGATCCGCTTCCATAGCCATTAAGTCCTCCGTCCGTGCTGAAAGTCCCTCTGAGACTTTCGCTGTAAACTCTTCTACCTTATGCCCGATCAATTTCTTCCACAGAATCCTCGGCAACCCATTCGCCATTCTCCTGCGTCGATGCCTCTCAAAAAGCACATCCATGGTCAACAATCTGTGTTGGGATGAGCATGTCTCGCCCGGGAAGACCCTACAGTCCCTGCATGCTTTAAGGTCCCCTCTACGCACCATGAGATAGTCAATCTTGCACTACCTTCATCATTTCTAACTCTATATCCAAATCCTCCGTGGACCCCTGCATATCCGTCAGCTACAGCTCCAATGTGCCCATTCAGATCACCCCCTATAAACAGACGTTGATCCGACGGGCACTCTCTCACTAGCTCGTCAAGGGAGTCCCAGAAACTCCTCTTCTCTGCGTCGCTGAGACCCACTTGTGGTGCGTAAGCGCTGATAATGTTAACTGTCTCTTCCTCAATCACCAAAGTAATCGCCATGATCCTATCGCTGCACCTGTTGACATGTACCACATTGTCCTTAAGGTCTGCAGCCAAAATGACTCCAACTCCATTTCTCGCTGACGTAGATCCTGAATACCAAAGTTTGTAGCCATTTCCCTCCCTCGTGCGAGACCCCTTCCATCTAGTCTCTTTAAAACATGCTATATCAACCTTATGTCTCCCTAAGGCATCTGCAAGCTCGAAAAGCTTCCCAGTCAACGACCCTACGTTCCAGCCACCCACCCTAATCCTACGAGGACCCGCATGTCTACCAACACCCCTAGACCCGCCAACCCTCCCTACCCCTCCTACCCCAACCCCTACCCCTCCCAACCCGCTAGGTAATTTACTTAAACCAAAATAAAACCCAAAATAAAACCCACTAACTAATAAACCCATTAACCCTTTACATTCCCAGGCCCAACCCCATAAGCCCAAACCACCCTTAATATTTAAATACCGGAGTCAAAATACCAGTCAAACCCCCACCTTATCACCCCTTCCCTCCCACTCACTGTAAAACCAAAACCACCCTCCACATGCCTGGTTTCCACCTCCACCTGTCCCAACAGCTCACTAACAACTCCCCTCCACCAACACATCCTTCCAAACTTCCTTAATTGAAATAAAATTGCTTTACGCTAACTTATGGACTTTTGGCGCCAAAACACTATTTGAAGGCTGGGATTAATCAGAGCCATCCAACTGCTTAGATTATTGATGGGATTTACTCAGAAGGACACCTGGAACTATAATTTTGACTATAAAGAAGAAAGGAAGCAGAGTAGTCAAAAGTAGTAGTTAATTAGTGTAGGTTAGTGTCGAAATAGTGTAATTTCACTTCTCAGTTGTAATCTTAGCTAAATAAATATTGTATTCAGTTAATTTAGTGTAATGTAAACTTTATTAAACCTTTAATTCAAGTCTTTCTATCTTAATTCATATTTTGCATTTTCAAGTGAAATTGACACTTTCACTTGAAAGTTGTTAAAATGTTTGGTTTCCTGTTCCAATAGACTCACAGAAGCTCAATTATAAGTTTTTAACAGCTTAGAAAGTATTAAAACCTTTTTAAATAAGAAAACTAAAAAATACTTAAAAATACCAAATAAATAGCTAGAAAATAAAAAATTAGTTTATATGAAAGAAGAAGCAAGGAGCATGGTTGATATTGGATGGCCATGGTATTAGTACCTCAGGGGAGGTGTTAGGATAGTTGTGTTCTTGGTTCTTGGTTTGGATCACACAGGATCAATTGTAAGACTTATTTGCAATTTTTACTTACTACTGTATATGTGCTTAGAGACTGCTTATCTTTGATGTTTAATGGTTATTTAGTATATGTGAGTTGGTCTTAGGTCTTCATTTACTCACTGGTTCATTGGATTCCTTTGTGCTCAAATTTTCTCACTTAACTGCCATTATACCATAATGTGGATTCATGGATATTTGCTGTTAATGTTAGTGTTTTTGTGTTTCAAATAGCTTCTTACATTACCTTAAGTCATTAGTAATCAATTTCATAGTATAAATCTGTCATTTGCTTTAGAAATCACAAATTCAGTTTTTTAAAGGAGTGTTTGGATCAGTGGTTTTCACCACTGAGTCATGTGTTTCAATTGTTGTTCTTGGTGTAAACATATTAGTTTAGGTCCTAATAGCTCATATCAGTCATAAAATAACAGTGTTCTTAAGAGAAAAGTCAAAGTTATGTTTAAATTTCATTAGGAGTGTTCACTGTTAAGTTTTTATGATCCATGATCCTTCAAATCGCTGTATAAGTCCTTAAATTAGCTCATTTCAGTTTTATTACAGCTTAATATAACTTATTCAGTCTCTAGGAGCCAATCAAAGTTCATAAAAGTCAACATAAGTTCATAAACTTAAAAACTCAAAAGTACCCAAACAGCAGAAAAAGTTATTGAATTTTCATTTACTCAAATTTCAACCAAATATGATAAAATTTTGGGGTGATGTACTCTTATATATTTTTTACTTAGTGGTATTTTTATTTTAATTTTTAGATTTTTTTAAGGGGCTGAATCACCCTTTTTAGGGCTGAAAATCTTAAAATTCAACAAATACTTAAAGGGGTGTTTGGATTTGGGTGTAACTCTGTGATCTTGTTGTTGTTGTTTTGCTGTTCTTTTGGGTGAGATAGGGTGCATTAGATGTGTTTAGGTTAGCAATAGCATAAAATCCATTGGTCTTTTGTCAAAAAGTCAAAGTGCACTTTAATCTCATGTATTTCATTACCTGTGAGGATTTTTGAGTTCTTGATCAACAATTTCATTGCATAACTAGTTGTTATAGCTTATTCTAATTTCTAAATAGCTTATTATAACATATTAAATCAATAGGAAGCATTAGAATCTCACAAAAGTCAACTTTTCATGTTTTCATAAAAAGTCAAATTTCATAGTTTAAAAAAAAAAAAAAAGTTAAAAGTTTTTGAATAAAATTGTTATTTTTATTGTGATCTTATTATTAGGATTTAGAACTTGTGCTTTTAGGATATTAAACTTTTGCTGCTTATCTTTATTATAATATTTTTATTTATTTTTATTTCCTTAGTTAAACTGCTTATTTTACTGCTTTTTGTAGCATGTTTTCTAGAAAGTTGCCCTGTGCCAGGTTCACAAGCTCACTTTCATGAGCTTGTAGCGTGTTCATTATTGAACTTGTGCCTGTGATAATTGTTGTTTTTAGAAGCCCACCTAGCTAAATTGTTGGTTCCAAGCTTATATTGAGCTTATCAGCTTATTTGATAAGCTATTTTTAAGCCTTCATATTGTCCCATTTCGTCTATTACACTGACTCATCAGTGTATTAGGGACAACTTCACAAGCTTCTTGTGAGCTTATTAGTGGGGATAAGCTTTTGTCCTTGGGCTTTTTAGGAAGCCATTAGACCTAGCTTGTTGCTTTAAGGCTTATTTTACCTTCTGAGCTTATGTGATAAGCCCAAATCAGGCCTGCAAGTAGCTTCTAGACCTGTTTTGTTATCTAAGTAGTTTGGATTTGCTTATTACTTCTTTTCAGCTTATTCATTGAGCTTTTCCTTTTGTTTCAGCTTCCTTTAAGCTCAACTCACTTGTCTCAACTTATTTTAGCCTTTGTTTTTTTAGCTTGTAGCTTATTTCCTAGCTTTTCAATTTCAAAATACAAGTTTAAGCTTAAAAAGCTTATCTGTTAAATCAATAAGCTCCCTAGTAGCTTATTTTTTAGTTTTAAAAAGTTCATCTTTATTAAAGTTGATTATTATTAGTATTAAAATGTATTTGTAAAGTTAAAATAGAAAAGAAAAATAAAAAGGGAAAAGTGCAGTTAGTGGGAATTGAACCCTGGACCTCTTAGTAAAACTTGGTCAAAACCAAAACAAGGCCACGCACCATCTGGGCTATCCAAGTCTTAGTGTTTAATCTTTCCCCACTTATTTATACTAGCGTGAGTCCTTTTAAGCTTATTTATTTATTCAGCTTATTTTTCAGCTCATTAATAAGGTTTTTAGCACTTTTATATTTTTTATAGCTTCCTTATACTATAAAGTATTTTTAGAAAAAGTTTTAGAATTATTACTGTTAATTTAGTATTTATTATAATTTAAATTAGTTTAAATAGTTAAAATTAGTTATTAATTAATAATAAATAATTAAATAGTCTAAATAAATAATTTTCTTTTTCCAATAATTTTCTTTCACAATTTGGATTTCAAAAATATAATTTTCACATCCGTGGGATTTATATTGGAAAGAATTCAATTTTTATTTCATTCAGTTACGTAGTTTTTAATTAAACGTACGCGTTTTTAGTCTTTAAACGTTTTTAACCAATTTGCTTTTACGTAATTGTTGTTATAGCTTGTTTAAGCTATTTCGTTTCATAAATCCTTAGTGTAATCACTCAACCCTTTTCCTGTTCAATCTCACTCGATCACAAATTCGTCGTATTACAGTTTTCACACCTCGTTGGGACTTAACGACCCAGGAATAACTATACTCCTTGGTTTAGTATTGGCTCAGTAGTTTGACTTTATTTGACCACATCCGTGGTTGATTTAAGTTGACTGTTTACGGCAAATCAAATTTTGGCGCCGCTGCCGGGGAGGTGTGCTGCGTACAACGAATTTTAAGCATTAGTGATTGATTGAATATACACCCATTGTATATTTACCATCTTTGTCCATATTCTCTTATTTTCATATAAAAACCAAAATTATCGTGAAGTTAATTCGTTTGACGGATCGATAGCCAAAAACATTTTAATTTCAGTTTTCAACAAACACAAAAAACCCAAAAATATTTTCCTTCTTATTTTTATAACATGTTTATCAAAAAACCCAAAAATATTCATTCTTACCCTCTATTACCCTTTTGATTCTTTCTATGTATTATCCTTACCTTCTTGGTTGTCAATGGTGTGGTGGCCCTCATAATGATGGTAATTGTCCAAGTTTTAGCATGGTAGAATCAGGAAACGGGTCTGTCTACAACCAAGATCCCTATTCTTACCATGACACGACTGATTTATTCCACCAGCTCCCACATCATGAGATACAGACATACTCGTGTGAATTTTGTGGAGGTCCTCATCAAGGATTTGAGTGTCAAAACAGAAACATGTTTGTCTATGAACAGTTTTCTGGTAACACTCAGAATTTTGAAAATGACCAATACGATTCTCCAAATCAGCCACAGCAGTTTTACTGTTGTGAATATTGTGGAGGCCCTCACTACAGCTCTGATTTTCAAACTAGGAATCAGTTTGTCTATGAACAGGTTCCTTGTAACAATCATGAATTTGGTTTTAACCACAATCCACATGAATCACAGTCACATCAGTTTAGCTGTTGTGAGTACTGTGGAGGTTCACATTTCAATTCTGATTGTCCTACTAGGAACACACCTGTCAATGGGTATGATCCTTATGACAATTATGACACATCTTATCATAACCAACCTCCACAGTACCCAATGATTCAAGCAACTCCTCAGGAAACTCCGCAAGACCTTGGTCTAAAGGTTCTTGAGATATTAAAAGAACTAAAGGAGGGGTTGAACAAAACAACACTTCAGAATGCACTGATGAAACGAAAAGTGTTACGCTTTTTTAAGGGGTCATTTAAGCCTTAATTCATGTAAATGTGATCAAATAATGCCCTAAATCATTCCTTTTGTCATTTTAGGTACTTTTGAGAGGAATTCTGAAAAACATGCATATTTGGACATTTTTGGAGCATAAAAGTGAAGAAAATGACAAAGTCTCAAAAGAAGCTGGAATTACTACCTGACGGCGTCAGAGTCACAAGGTGACGCCGTCAACAAACGTTGACAAAGGAGTGGAAACCATTTTACAAATGACGGGCCAGAAAGATTTGGAACTTTTACACCTGACGCCGTCAGGTGTTACATGGTGTAGGCCGTCAGGTTATGAGCTAAAGAGTGACGGCCCAGAAGGAAATAAAGGGTGACGGCGTCAGAAGTGGATCTAGGCCATCCGAGAAACCTAATGGCGGCGGGCTGACGGCGTCAGACCCTATAACCTGACGCCGTCAGAGTGTAAAATCTATATATAGTTTTCTAATTTTCATTCATTAGGGTGGAACTTTGTGGAGAACTTTTAGGGCAAACCCTAAAGACGAATTTTCTGTGCTTTTTAGGGTTTCCAACCCTTGGAACCCTCATGCTTAATTAAAGATAAGTCTTCACTTTAATTCAATCAATATGTCTATGTGTTGGTTGATTATCTCTTTTGCTTGTCTTTTAATTAACATGTGTAGCTAAATTCTCTAGTGTTTGCTTAGATCTAATGAAACCTAACTATTAATTATTGGTTAATTGGTGTGTGTTGTTGTTTGTTGGGATGATTGTTCCATCAATGTTAGGCTCAAGAAAACTGGCCAACCTCCTTTATGGTAACGTGCTTGAACGTCTTGGGAAACATGTAGCCAAGGCATACTAGGCTATTAAGGTAGTATTTAACGCATGAGCCACTGTTTACAACCCCTATGGTTGTGCCGTGCATGGCATAGGGCGAGATAAGAGCTCATAGAATTGGAGAGATATGTATGCCACTCCATGAGTTATTAGGAATACACCCTTCATCCACACAAGTAACATACATATCAATTAACCGGTAAAAGATAGTTAGGGAGTAATGAAATCTAAGTAAACACACTTTTCTCCATATAGTTTTCACAACCACAATAGTTTAGATATTTTATTTTATTTGCAATTGTAGTTATCTTGGGTTAGTTGACTAGCAACTAGTTCCGCCCACTCCTTCAAAACCGAGATTTTTACTTGCTTTCCATAAAACATAAAAAATACAAAAAGAATCTCCTTCACCCTTAGACCTATTAGATTAGTTTTTCTATCCTAACGAACACTATTCCCTGTGAGAGAACGATCAATCCCCCGTACTTACCACTATCCTATGCTACATCGGCCAGGTACACTGCCTGGTGGGGTTGTAAGCCTCTTGAGATCCCTCGAGAGGTAAAACCTGTTGTAAGGTTACAAAACCACGCATCAAGTTTTTGGCGCCGCTGTCGGGGAATAGTTATTGTTTAGGTAGAATTTTTATTTTATTAGGTCTACTCGCTAGAATCCTTTCTAGTGAGATTTTTAATTTATTTTTCTAGGATTTATTTAGTCTATCTCTTTCTTTGTGTTTTTGTTCGTAACCATTACCATCCGCCATCATGGAAGGTGGTAACATCCTTGATCCCAACAACCTACCTCAACCAAACCACCCACCTCAACCAAACCAACCTCCTAGACCCCGTACCTTAGGAGAGCATTCCCGACCTAGCCACCTTGGCTATCGCAACACCATTGAGCTCACTCAAGGGGCCAATGTCACTCCCTTGCAATCCAACACCATCCGGTTGGTGCAAAGCGGATGCGCATTCCATGGACTTCGTTCTGAAGATCCAAATCAACATCTCAAGGATTTCTTCAAAATCGTAGATTCCATAGACCTTGATGTTGCCACTCGTGAGACGACCCGATTGCGTCTCTTCCAATTCTCTCTACGGGACCAAGCTAGTCAATGGCTTGAGCGACTTCCCGCAGGATCCATCACCTCTTGGGATGATCTCACAACTCATTTCCTTCCTCAATTTTTCCCACCGGGGAGAACTACCAAGCTGAGGAATGATATCTTGGCGTTCCAACAATGCCAAGGCGAAACCCTCTACGAGGCATGGACTCGATTCAAGGACTTACTCCAAAAAGTCCCTCATCATGGCATAGACCTTTGGCTCCAAGTCCAAATCTTCTATGACCACATCAATCTCCACACGAGGCAAACCATTGACCAAGCGGCCGGTGGCAAGCTACGTGATCTAAGTGCGGAATAATCATGGGATCTCCTAGAAGATCTTGCTCTATATGACAACGAAAGTTGGAATGATCCCCGTGATTTGAATAAAACGGTCAAGGCAATATCTTTGCCTTCGAATAATTCAAGCACTTCCGACCGTAGGATCATAGAACTTGAGGACCAAGTCAAGTTTCTCATGAAATCCTACGAAGCTCCTAAACCTTCAAGCCAAGTGAACAAAATCACTTCTTCATGCGAATTATGTAGTGGTCCCCACGACACTCGTGATTGCATGGAACTCCCCGAACAAGCTTTTGCGGACTACGCATCCACGCGTACCGACGGAGAGGGAGACAAGTGGTACACTTTCAAACCCAAGCCAAACCCTTATGGTGATTCATACAACCCCTCATGGAAAAATCACTCAAACCTTAGGTGGAAGTCAAACCAAAACATGCCTCAAAACAACTCTTCTAACCCACCTAATCGGTTTCAACCCAACGGTCCCTCCTCGAACCGTACCTTCAACAACAATCCTTCTAACAACTATGGTAGTACTAATAATTTTGAAGGATTGATGTCAAATTTTATGGCATCTCAAGAAGCTCGTATAGCTAAATTCACATCCGAATTTAATCAACAACAAGTAGAGATGACCAACAAGATTGACAACTTGTTGAAGGCCCTCAACAACCAAGTACTATCACCTCCACATAAGGACGCTAGGAACACTAATAGCGGACCCCAAATCAAATACCCTTCTTCATCCAAACATGTCCACTTCGTCAATGTTGTAACCATTAGACCAATTGATAGGAGTGAGGATGATAGTGAATCAAAGGATGATGTTAAGGAAATAGAGGTTGATAGGAAGATAGAAGAAGTAGTTGAAGAAGAGGACTACTTCAATAAGTTACCAACTAGGGAAGAACGAGCATACCATAAGGATCTATTCGATGACTCCGAGACACCATACTTCCTAGGTAATCAGATCTTCAAATTAGGCGATCCTTCTAATCTCAACATACCGTGCAACATCGGAAATTTGCATGTGTGGAAAGCTTACATCAACCCTAGATCGCCCATAAACATCATTACTAGAGCCCAATACAACTTGATAATGAAAAATCAACTTGGGTATAGGATATTCCCCGATAAAGGATGGATTAGTAACTTCACGGGGAGAGTTAAGGGATTACCGGTATATGTAGGGAACTTCACCTATGTCACCGACTTTGTGATTGTAGAAGATATCCGCCCAATAGTCTATGCTAGTTTTACCCAAGTAGTTTAGGCAAGCCGTTTATCGAGGTCTCTAGAATGACTTATGAACCTTCCTTAGGGATAGTTAAATTTAAGGATGAGACCGATGAAGTGAACTACCAAATTCCATATAAGATAGAGCAATTCCAACACTTGTCCAATGTTGAAAAGGAGGTCAAACAAGCGGTTTACTATAGGAACGATGAGGATAGACGTAGAGGAGTAGACATGTCCACTGGTACAAAAAGTTATATCAGCTCACCCCAAAATGCGGACGTAGCAATATTAGTCACACACGTTTTTTTCGTCGTGTCACGCCAAAGTCCGCCACCGTAGGTGGCATATGTGACGTTGTTTAGTTCGTGCCTTCTTCTATCGAGAAAAGAGTGACCAAAACCCCGAATAGTGTGACAAATTCAGGCACAAGTTTTGTGGATTAGTCATTACCCGTGACCCGTAAATACCTTCATAGTCACAGCGAATATTTGTTTGAGAGTAAACTTTGTTGTCCTTTGGGCCACATAAATATATACATAAATAAACATATGTGACATTTGAGATGAGTCTTTCTAGTAAACGTGTAGTTATGTGTGACTATTTCCAGTCCTTTGGCCACAGCTGAATAATAACAATAAGTGTGACGGTTTGTGATGGTTTAGTCACGCAATGGTTTGCTTTTTTGGAGTTTAGTCACCATACAATTTACAACAAATGTGGCCAAAGTGTTAATAAGTGTGACCATACTGCTCTTAACAGTGAACAATGTGTATTTTTGTGTGACTATTGATCATCCAATGGCCCATGGAATTTAACTGTTTGTGTACAATATATTAAAAAGTCACACAACCATGTAAGTTTTGAAAAGTCACACAATTAACAAACAGTGGCAAAGCGTAAATATACATAAAACTCTTTAAAAAAACAAAGTGTATTTTGTGTGACTATTAAATCATACCAATGGCCACGTTAATTTTATCTTTGAAATTTTGTAACATTAAAAAACCAAAGTTTGTTTTTGGGTATGTTAGCTCACACACAATTAAGCAAACAGTGGCCAAGAAGCGTAATAATTCCGACCCTATTTCGTT